>JALNIO010000024.1:0-24854 GCA_023509875.1 Rugonectria rugulosa | reverse complement strand
TTTTTTTTACAAGGTCCGTTCATTTCGCACTGTAAACTTCACCGTACACCTTGGATCTACTGCAAGACTTCTCACCTTTCCACTCCATCAGCTGAACAGAAGTTTGCGACTTCAAGTTCAAGTCAAAGCCTTGTGGGCAATCAATGCTGACAGCACCAGTCTTGTGCTTTTACCTGGTTTCGACGAGCTGCATCTTTTCTCACAATGGCTTCCCAAAAGTTCAATGAAGCCAGTGAGAATTTTCTCCGGTGGTTCAAATCTCTCCCGGGGGCTACATTTTCCGACAAGATTAAGATAGTTGATCTTCGTGATCGGAATGCTGGCCGTGGAATAAGTATGCTGTGATATGGCTATTAAAAACGGGCTAAACTAATGTCGAGATAGTTGCTCTCCAGGATATCGAACCAGAGACGACTCTATTTACCATCCCCAGGAAAGGCATCATCAACGTCGAAACTTCAGACCTACCCAAAAAAGTACCAGATGTCTTTGATCTTAACAGGGTCCCCGATGAAGACGAAAATGATGATTCTGTGCCACCGATGGATTCGTGGAGCTCTCTCATTCTTGTCATGATCTACGAATACTTCCAAGGCGACAACTCAACGTGGAAGCCCTACCTCGATGTCCTTCCGTCTTCTTTTGAAACACCCATGTTTTGGTCCGAAGATGAGCTGAGTCATCTTCAGTCTAGTCATATGCGCTCGAAGATTGGCAAGGCTGATGCCGAGGAAATGTTCCGTGGTAGACTTTTGCCCGTTATTCGCAAGAACCCAGAGCTCTTCCCTTCTAGTGAATCGAAGAGCGACGAAGATCTCATTGACATTGCGCATAAAATGGGCAGTACCATTATGGCTTATGCTTTCGACCTAGAAAACGAGGAGGAGGAAGAGGAAGAGACGGATGGTTGGGTTGAGGATCGGGATGGCAAATCCTTGATGGGAATGGTTCCCATGGCCGACATACTCAACGCCGATGCTGAGTTTAACGTATGCTAAATACAATGTTTTCTACCGAACAGACATGTCACTAACGATGAGATAGGCTCATGTCAACCACGAAGACGAGAGCCTCAATGTCACAAGCCTTCGAACCATCAAGGCGGGCGAGGAGATCCTCAACTACTACGGCCCTCACCCCAATTCAGAGCTCTTGAGGCGTTACGGATACGTCACCGAGAAGCATTCGCGATACGATGTCGTGGAGGTGCCTTGGGACATTGTGGAAGCCACCATGACGACACATTTTGGCTTCTCTAGTAGTATTCTGAAGGAACTGGTAAGTTGGTTAGTTCGTACATCTGGATTAGAGCTGACGGGTATAGCGCGATCGATTGGAAGAAGAAGAAGAATTCGAGGACACTTTCGTGCTGGAGCGGGAGACTGGCGAGGTCAACTCAGATGGCACCTTTTCCGGTCCAGCTCGATTCGTGAGCACGCCAGAGGACTTCCAGGAACAACTGAAGTCGTTTTTGAAGGGTGTTAAGAAAGCCCAGCCGGAAGCGATTCCAGATAAGCGGAAGCGGAATGAGATACAGCAGGCCGTGATGGCCAAAACACTCGAGGCCTTGGCTGCGCGATATCCTTCCTCCACATCTGAGGACGAACTTTTGCTGAGAAAAAACGATGTTCCACGTCGCATTCGAATGGCTGTTGAAGTTCGCTTGGGCGAGAAGAAACTCATCCAAGAAGCTATTCAAGCGCTCTCGTCTGACGAAGACGTAGAGATGACGATTGATAATGACTCCGGGACCTCGAAACGTACCAAACGTGGTTAATCCATTGATACCCGATATCCTAATGCAGTCTTCTCTTGCTGTTGGATCATAGACGGCCCCTCCCCACGTTCCACCGAGCTCTGGATGGGGAACAGAAGACAGAACTGGAAATGTTGCGATGTGCAGAAGTTGAAAAATGATATGTTGGCGATTGTTTGCGCCTTCAACTAGCAACTGGGGTATGCTGGCGAACCTTGCGAACCACATCACAAATCAATTTACACGCGGCGAGGCAATAACGCTAAACACAATCAACTACAGCCATGCACTCTTTTTTCCCTATATAATCTGTCCATCTCTACAAACTTGCGCAATATAATCCCATCATGAATCTTCCGGGCCCTGCTTCGAGAACTCTCACTATCGGCCTTGGTGCTGGCGATTGTCGCTTGGTGAGCTCAACTTTGCTATTGGATTACAAAGCTCATTCCAGCCCAGCTGAACGGCCACCCCGCAGCGGTGGAAGACAATGTTGGCATATATTCCAGTTGGTGTCGTTCAATACAATAATGGGGATCCAGGTCTTGTCGGTATAGCCGATGCTGCGATTTTGTCCTGCTCATCTGACCATGTAGCAGTCTACTTCTGGAGGTGGAGATTTGACGAACCTCGTGCAGCGTGCTTGTGTTTTGGAGGAGACGCCATGCAAGGGATGAAGTCATCACCCTTTGCACCGCTTTGCGCGGCAAGCGTACGAGCCACGATCCAATGACAGGTCGAGTCTGGACATACCGGTGTCTCTGTTTGTCGTCTACCGCCACCGGCTTCATGCGAGGGCAACGCGGTCTCTGACCACGGGTCACAAACACTAACTGGCTGATAGCTCTCCGAGCAATTGATCCACATTGATCTGGCCGCGATCAACAACCTGTCTAAATCGCTTCTTGCCGCCTTATCAATCATTACTTTAATGACTCTAGGCAGCCCACCAAAACATGTTGTCGCCATCCTGGAGGAACCCAGCCGTGTAACCCTCCAGACAAGAGCCCGCAAGTGGGATACCGTCTTGGGGACTGATCATCCGCTTGGGATCGGGAGAGAGCGGTTCTACTGAGGAACTGTGTCCGACGGCGGGTTAATCCCCATTTCCCGAGTGTTGAAAGAGGTCGAGTACAGCTACATCTTTGAGGCCAGAGGTCGCTGCAGGGATCCAGGATACCCGGAATATCCCTCAACCTCGCCGAGTTTCAACAACTTGACATACTTTGCGGTTCAGAGTCCTATTTGGAGCCTCTGCGTTCTTTCTGTTCCAACAGGGGGGCCTAAATTCAAGAGCCTGTCAAGTGGCGGGGCTCTTCCATCTCGGCACTTGTCTTTGGCAGCAACCGGCTGGGCCTCTTCCTGGTTTCCAGAGCCAGCCGAGCCTTATAAGAAATCGCAAAGTTCCCTATATCCGTACGGCGTATCGACTTGGCACCCATGTTAGCGCCAACATTGGATCGACATGTCCGAATACATCATATTTTGCGCCATTGGCCTGGCCCCCAGAAACCTTTCCGCACCCCCTTGCTGACCGGTCTCTATGCGTTGGTTTCAAACCCCGTATATACTTGGGTCTCATGCTGCAAAGCTATCCTAAGACAGCAGCCGATGAAGCACCGCAATGGTTTGACCTCGTGATTGTTGTCATCGCAACGCGTTGGGGGTCTGAAAAGACTGGAAGATGGTGTGAGTGATGTAGTGGGGGGCACAAGGGTGATTCTCAATCATGCAAGACACAGCTTTTAGGCTCGGGCAGGCCGTCATGGCCGATTGTGCGGCGTCCACCCCTCTTCGGGACGGGACGAGTGTGCCAGAACGTGAACTGACGGGGTCACCGGTCCAGAGAGTGGGATTGTCTCGCTTGGGCACCATGATGTGAGCATCTCTAAGCCATAACCAAGACTGGAAGCCCAAGTCTGCAGACATGGGTTAGCGTCATCATGATGCATGAGGCCCAGTGGTTTTGCTTGTTTCAAAGCGGAGGTTTCGTCAAGACGCACCCACATCCAAATGGCAACAACAGGGCACCGTTGGCCCGATCCAGAGACTCGGGCACATATGTTGAAGGGCTGGCAGATTCTCATGGAAGCCCAAGTTGACCTGGCCCTTGGGCAGCAAAACTGTGCGGCTCTGCTGTCTGGCAAGGAGAGGAGAGATCAGTGAGGGGATAAGATGCCCCCTCAGCTCTGGATGGGAGCCGAGCTGGAGACGGGGAGCTATCTCCTATTCCAACAGCTCGAATTTTGCGAATCATTTACTCCATATCCTTAGAGACTTTCACAAATATGTCTCGATCTGTATGGTTGCCACGGTCAGCTGTATACTTTCTTCACTAATGCGTTCTAGCACAAAGACAATAAGCCATCCAAGAGGCACAGTGGGCATAGCTCCGCAGGCCACAGCAAGGGCTCGAGTTCTTCAGCACGGCGCGAGGAACCGAGAAGACCCATTTTGAGCTTCTTGTTTATGGTCAATGAGCTACGCTTCGACGTACCTGATCGGGATGACTATTCTCACTCCGTCCCCCCGACCAGCCCTCAGCGATATACGCATGAGATTCCCAGTGCGGTGATGCTATACAGCGGCGGGAATGTCACACAACAACCGGGCTATATGTGGGATCGAGCTGAGCCTCATTCCGAGGGACTCCTATGGGCCACCTCGTCTGATGGCGAATCCTACACAGTTACGCAATATAGCCAGTTCGCAGTTTTCGCGTGCAATCCCCACCTCCCTATCATGATCTGCCCCGGCGACCCCTATGCTAACGTGACCAACGCGAGCTGGCAGCTGTTGCAGATTCATCATCCGCGAGCACTGCCAGGCCTCTCTCAAGTCGCCCACGAGGACAGCCCAATGCCTGAGGGTCCTGGGCTCGCGCGATACGTTGCTGGCAGGGACCCTGCATGGATTCCATCTCTGCTGCCTGAGACGTACAGGTGGCGATTGCCTAATACGCCGCCAGCTTCGGCCGGTCTTGGGGGCGAGCTGGCTATCATCTTGGGGCTCATGGCTCTCACTGCGGACCAGGACGGGACTAATCAGAACAACAACACAAACGTCGTGTTCGCGGGCGACCAGGGCCACCGGGGAAGATGGAGGAACACTCGTTGGCACTCCGCTGGAGATCCTAGAGGACGTGAGTTGCGCCTTGGAGGCTTTTTATCTTGGGTCGTGTTGAGGATTGCCGTGCTGACTTTGCTCCCCCCCTGTCCGCAGACCCCCCGACGAGCGAAGACCACCCGAGAGGTTTTCTCGTCACCGTTTTTCTCGACCCAAACAACCCCGAGGGTTCCAACCCGCAGTGGCTGAGGTTTTTCGAATGGCACCAGGCCATCGTAACTGAAGCCTGAGACAACTGCACGTCTGCAAGCAACATGGGGTAGCAAACTACGAGGACTCGAAGCTACACCACGAGCGATTCTTCGGTCGGTGTTGTACATGCTCTTGATCGGAGACTACGCTTTATATCCATCGATTTGACCACAACGATTTCTCCCTCTACCTGTATTATGGCACATCTTTGTGCCACCCTGGGCAGCAACAATTTGAGGACGATTTACGGGGTAGACAAGCAAGTGGCGAAAAGGTCCGCTTGGATTGGCTCCAGCTGCACAAGTTGAACAACAGAATGAAATTGAAGTCTTGACATGATTGCGCATTTTGAAAAGTTTCCATTATTTATTCATTCATGGCGGTGAATGTTTTCCGGGCACCCCCCCCTACTATGCTTGCCTATCGTACCAAAACCCCCCTTAATCTAGTGTTCCCATCTCCTTGTGACCTGCTCTCCATCCTCGCTCATCGCCGTTAATGTTTAAAAAATAGACAAATAAAAAAAGATTCATTGTTTTGTCATACGACCCTACTTGATCCTCGTTGATTCTAGGCCAACGAAAATCCATCTTCCTTTTGCAGCAGCTTGATGTGCTGCTGGTCATAGGCTCTGCTGGCATGTGCCCTATAGTGCTGCCCAGCAATGGGGGAAAAGGGTCTGTCATCGTAACGATAAATAAAGAGGGGATTTAGGGTTGTCAATGCATCTGGACCGTGGGGGTAGCTCAGACGGCATCAGGGAGTCGGACGGCAATGTCACCGGATTGAGTGATGTATCGGACCCAGGGTAGGGAGGGATATTGCAGCTGGAGAAGTTAGCCCACACTCATTAAACAGTGATGGGGAATAAGAGCTGATGACTTACCTTGGGCTCGGTAATCTTTAGGTACCGCACCTGGATTCCACTGGTGGTAAAGTAGGGAATCTCAAACTTGACCTGGATGGGTCGCTTGGAGCCCTTCCCAGGACCACCAACACCTCCCATACTACCTCCGAAACCACCTGTCATACCACCGCCGTGTTCGTCGTCACCCCTCACACTCGGCAGACCCAGCTCGGCGCGCATGAGAAACTCCTTGCCACCGCCAAATTGCTTGATCTTCCAGACAATGGCGCTCTGTTCGGGGGCGTAGTGGACGGAGCCAATGTTGGTGCGGAAACGTGGGCTGTCGGCGTCGTCGGGTACGGGTACGATGATTTCGACATTGTTGGCCGTGCTACGGCGCTTGAATTGCGCGCGGGCCTTGAGCATGTACTCAATGCGGGAGCCTGAGTGCGACTCGACCACGGACTCGACCCAGATGAGGGGCTTGACCTGGGTGTTGAGACGGTATGACATGAGCTCGAACTCGCCGTCTGGGGGAATAAAGGAAATGGTACGGTCGTTTTCGAAGCGTGAAAGTCGAACGCACTGGTGGAACTTGACATCCTCCATCTCAATGGCCTTGCCGCGAGTAGAACGACCCGTAGTTTCGAACATGACCTTGTCGTTGAGGCCTAGACGAAGTTCGGGCATGCCGCTGAGGTAGCACTTCATCTTGATGGCACCAAGAATCTCGGAGCGAAGGACATTTCCGTTTGCGGACACGAGCAAGTTGAGACTCTCGACGACGTCGAGGAAGACCTCGTTCTTGCGGTAGCGAATACCTTCGGATCGCCAGGAGACGGCATTTGTTACGGCGATGGGGGGTCGGGCCTGGATCTCGAGCTTGTGGGATTCTTGGGTGATGTACTCCTGAAGAATCTTCGTTTCTGTGGTTTGCGGATAGCCAAAGTCCATCATCTCGTCGAGGAGCTCGTAAATGACGACAAAATTGTCACGAATGGACTCTTCTTCCAGGGCCTTGAAGTATTCGGTGAAGACCTCGACAATCTTATGCAGGAAGAGGAGGATCTCGGCGGCATTCGTGTTGCGTTTTGTAAGAGCGAGGAGGTATAAGTTGTTGTGGCGGATGTAGAGATACTAGAACCAGGGGAGAGGCGGGTTAGATGCGAGGTGAGACGAGGTTTGAAGCTCAAGTAGTCACATACGTTGATGCCTTCATGAGAGAAGCATGGCGGCACGGCGGAAGAGTCTTCTTCGGCTTCGGATAGAAGAATGGGGAATTTCTCGACGGCAGACATGGGGATGTCACCTCTGTAGTTGCGGGCAAGAAGGGTCTGCGCCAAGGGAGCCAAGTCAGTTTGGAGTATTTCATATTTGATATCGAGCGCAAGAGCAGCGGCGGTGACGAGCAAAGCAAGGGGGGATCACGCACCTTGCCCTTGAGATCTAGAAAGAAGACTGCGGAAGCCATGGTTGTTTATGCGCGAGTGCGATGTCGAAGGAGGAGAAAGAGGAAAGGGGGGAGAAGTCGAGGAAGCTGAGAGCTCCCAGTCGCGAATCGTGGGGTAGAAAGGAGGTGGATGATATCGTGGATCGAAGTCAATGGGCGCGGCGGCCACTGGAGGGAGTAGCAGCAGGAAAAGACCAGCTGCTCATGCGCAAATGAGAATTGGAGAATTGAAGTAATATGCAAAAACAAGGGTCATAGAAAGACGCAGGCAGACATGATTCCAGTCAAAGGGCGAAAGAGTTGGGATTATTTGGCATCTATTTGGGAGCCTGGGCCATTCTGGCAAGTGTCTGTATCGACCGTTAGGAGTAACAGCGAGCCACCGTGGTCCACGGCAAAAGGTCGGCATTGGTGGGGGCGTTGAAAGAGCTCTAAGCTTTGTACGTAGGTAGGATTGTGCTGTATCACGTGATGCTACTGGCCATAATCAAAAACTTTTCTCATCCATTTGGGTCTTCGTCCTTTTCTCTCCTTCCACCAACGCACCCTCTAGACAGTGCAGACCAGCATCTAGCCCACGACCGGGTGACATTCTGTCATTACCAGCTGTGGAGCCGTTGTTGAAACTGCGATTTCGTGGTGCGGAGAGAAGGAATTCTTCATTGGTTTCATTAAGAACTGCCCAAGCGAATACCAGGTACTTGGAACGGTGTCAGAGGAACCGCACATCTCTTTGAGTGAATGCTGTGCCTGAATTGTAGCTCTTGTCCAGCTGCTGGCTGTTTACCGTCACGAGCACCAAGACGGCGAGTTGGTTGCTTTGAACCATCACAAGTCTCAAGCCACGATGGTGTCACAAGCGCTCAGGAGACATTGACTTCTTACTCAGACTGCATCGTCAAGCTTTTGGCTTTGAATTGCTGTCATGTGATGCCGTACCCCTGTGTGCGCTCAGCATTCTCGATCTGGGCTGGACAAAGGTTGATCAGCGACACTTCCGGTTGCTCGTTGCTGCCATTGTGCATGTGCTGATGAGACGAGCCCATATACATGGTCTCGGGTGCTGGATATGGCATTATCATGGTCGCCAATTTCCGCTGGAAATCAGGGTCCGACTTGGCGAGGTGCTGGCAAGAGTCTTGTCAAGCAATGCGGCGCATGCATCGAGATATTTTGACATGTGTGTACCTGTGTCCGACATCCATTGGATGAACTAGCGAGTAACACGAGTGACGGAAGGGAAATCCCCGCGATTTTCATGTGAAGGTCCTTGACCGTTTGTGTGCCAAGAGGAGTGGCAACTCCAGAGAGGTTCTGTCCAACTGATGCACATTAAAATACTTCGTACGTGCTGTACGTGTAAACCAGGATCCTCGGCCAAGTTGTACATGTCTCGACTTCAACATGGCCCAACTCCCTCGCTGGTTGCCATATGTAGACAGGCGATAGGCGACATGCGACATGCGACATGAATGTAGGCATGTCGCCATTTCTGTTCCCTAGCGTTGTTCAACTTTTGTTGGGAAAGACATGCCGCCACTGCAAGAAGTGTGTGGGAGGCCATTGTCTCTCATCCAAGTCATATGTCACATCTCGCCCACGAACCAGAAGGCTATTGCATCCTTTTCGGTTCAGAGCATTTCGCCCTAAACTCGATGGAGCAAGCAACTTGGTTCAGACTTCAGCTGTCCCATCCCTCTCAGCTGCAGAGTATGGAAATGCCAGAGACATGTGCGGCGTCGAAGAACTTTATTGTCATAGTCTCGGGGTGCTGTGTCTCTCCGAGGTGTGCTTGATTGCGACGCTATCAACTGGCCGGAAAGGGATTCACGGCCGACCAGGACGTCTGCTTCACATGTGTTTGAGTGGGTTGCCAGCGGCGTTGATCAACGACGATAATCCCGGGAGACCGGGTACACACCGGGGGACAGTATACTGCCATACACGTACAGGAGTTGAGGAGGTACCTAAACTACTCCGGTAGACCGCAGCTTGCTCAGAATCCGGGGCACATGCTCGGGGAAGCTACTCAAGGGACAGTCAAATGTTTAAGCAATACGCAACATCATCGGTTATGGTTATTAGTGACATTGGACGCGTGGTGGACGACGCTGATCCGGTTACCGGCTAGAGGCAGACGCTTTCACAGGCAAGGACCAGCCATGGCGGGGTGTTTTTCGAAGTGTCCATTCTAAGAGGGCGTAAAGACGAGCCCACAACGCCGTAGCTGAAGCCCATCCATCCAATAATGCCAACCAGAGAAGCCGAAGCAGAAGAGGGGTTCCGACGAGCCGGGATCTGGCTGAATAATTGATTGGAAGACAGTCGCTGACTTCTTGGAACAGCGTCAACAGGACCAAGGGACAATGAGCTGTGGTTGCAATGCGGGTATCCGTACATATTCACCACTTGCCATCGTTACGCGAGGTGTGATTGTCGTACCTACGTACACTGTTCTTCGTAAGCCACTGTAGGAATCTGGGTGCACGGCCTGGGCCAGGCACATGAGACGAGATGGCCTATGCTCGACGTTACTGAACTGCTAATCGCTTTGGGTGTTTTGTTGGGTAAAGCGAGGATGAGGTGAAGACTTGTCGGCGCATGACTCGAGTCCCACCGCTTACAAGACGACCAACATGTGAGCCGCTTGCCTGCGCTGCCGTGCATGTCTCACCACCAAATCTGGAGGCATCATCACTTGCAGGATGGACTGCATGTATTTTTCGGCAATGGTAGAAGCACACCGTATTTGGATTGAAAAGCAAAAGGAACTTGCCAACATGCCTGAGCAACGCAACGCAACGCATCGCATCGCATCGCAAAGCAGACAGTCGGGGTTTTGCCGTTATCGCCCTATTCCTGCATGGTAGGGGCACAATACAAGTAGTGTCTGGCGGCCTTGTGGCCTTGTCCCTTTTCCTCTTTGCATGTGATCACGCACCGCAAATCGATCCATGATTGATCCATTTTCACACCATCCCCTGGCCCTGGCTTTGGTCCTGGCCCCGAGCCTATCAGCCAACCCTGTCAGCGCCTGTTCGCCATTTTGCCTTTTGGCGCGGCATCATTCCCCGGCTCTGACACGTGCTGAACTACAAATCCGCAATGGCAGCAGGATTGTGCCTAGAGGTACCATGACACGCTGCTGGCCACTGCCCAAAGACGCTGTCCCCAACCTCTAACCCTCCCATAGACGGTACGGAGAGAGAGAGGAATGCCATCCCCAGACCCCAAGCAGAGTCTATTCCTATCAATGTTTCTTGGTTAAATGCAGCCTTTACCACATGCATCTTCGCAAACAAAAGGGGGCCCTCCAATTCGCTCACCAGCAGGTCAATCACCACCTGCTGCAACCTCACGTCCTCGGCATCACTGATATCATTCTGCATCTTCCCTCCCTTGCGTCTTCTTTCCCACCCACCTCGAGACCAAGACGAAGCCTCTCTTCTTCCCTTTTACACAGCCAAGCGCAGTTGGCGCTTTTCGTCATTTCTCTCCAGGGTTCCTTATCATCTCCACCCCGATCCTCCCATCGTCGTTTCTGACCCGTCCTCTTCCATCAGGGCCCAGGGGTAGAATCTCAACGTGCTTTCAGCAGCTCACGAGGCGTCTTGCAGGCTTCTAGCGGCCGCCAGAGTGGCCCTGGAGTCCACTGTATTCCCACTCGCGCTTACTGATAGAACCTCTCGGCCCACGACGCGCGCCTTTTGATTCAATCTGATCTGGGCAATTCAACCCGGTCCGGTCTTGAGACGCTAGGGGCTCGACCTATCTGTGCCTGGCTGGTCCCTGCATCAAGGGCAGAGACTGGTCGAAGCAGCAGCTGAGGAAGAGCACTCATAGCGCTGAGCAGAGCAGAGCAGGGCCCTCCGCAGAGCACGGAGCAGCAGGAGGGAGAATTGCGTTGTGCTGGTGAGACCGACGGAGAAACAGGAACCTGTCGAGGTAGGTGCATGACGATCTTGTTCCTTCCCTTGCTGCAACCTCTGTTTCTTGTGATTAGCGTCTCTTTCCCCGAGGTTCCTCCCCGCGATCAGCTAAAATACAGGTGGGCAGCCACCTTCCCACCTTTCCCACGAGCTTTCTCAGGCGTTCCTTCTCTTCCCGGGCGTCACCTCATCTCTCATCCCACTTGCGGCGCCTGCCCTCTAATACCTGACCTACTTGTACCTGGCCGTCCCTCCCTCGCACCCTGACCATTTCCCCTTTGCTCTTTCCTCTTCCTCCATTCCTCCCCCTAACCGCCAAACCCCGGGCCTGAGGATCGTCCTATGCCTTGGATAACCACATCATCATCTTTCTTTCTTAGTTTATTTTTTCTCTCTCTCTAACCAACCCCACGCCTCTCGTTTTTGTTGCATCGCATTCGCTCAGTCTTACCAGTCTTCCCAAGCCATTTCCTCCCGTTTCTGTCGTATCCCGTCCCGATGACCGACTGACGTCTCCGTCTTATCGCCGACGCCAGCGCCAGCGCAATGGAGTGCAATCACATGCTTGCCCAGACTCGCAATCGCGAGTCGGCCAACTCTCACGATGCCGTCCTCGGACCACCGCCTCCTCTCCCACCGCCGCACATGATGGGTATCTCCCCTCCGGCCTATTCAGCCTCCAATCCCATTACCGGTACCACGATTCACTTTCCAGATGTTCCTACCAACGATCCACCTCCACCGTTATCATCGCTGCACCCCCGATTGCAGCGTGACCACGACGTCAAGCTACCTTCCATCAGTTCCCTCACCGGCGACCTAGGACCTCTGCCGAGTGCTCATTGGCCTCACAATCCGATGCCGTCCTATCACCCTCCACCGTCACTCTTACTAGCTCAGACCAGCGACAGTCCAGTTAGAATGGACATCGATGCCAGCAGCAACAGTGTAGTGAGCGCAGCCTCGCCCGACCGCCTGACGGATGCTAGGGCCAGCAGTGTTAGCCTTGATGATCCCGATGTGCGCCTGGCAGCTGAAGCACTTGGCGACTTGAGAGCTGGTTTGTCTCTAACTTGCGACACAAAGATGCGCAAGTGCTAATCAGGCCGCAGACTTTGTCAACTCCCCACCTAATCAGACTACATCGCTTCCTGTGAGCCCACCGACGACGAACGGCTTTCAGTCAGGGAACCAAGCACAATCCCAGTCTCCAAACCCCGAGCCACTCCTGTCGCTACTCACCACCTCCCACCCGTTGCTCGCAAGCACGATTGAGGGTGCGACATCGGCCTATGGAGGAGCCAAGAACTTTTCACCACGCTTTCGATCCGGTGCTGAGTATGTGGAAGGTTATCTGACACCAATTGCGAATACAGTAGGCTCAGTCGGTCGTCGAACGGGTGTCGAGGGTGGTGTCCGATGGTTTTTAGGAGCTGGGCGGAGACACAATAGCTCCTCGTCGGACCTAGAAAAGGGTGCCGGGTCGAAAAAGCGGCGAAAGGTCGATGAAAGGGAGCTTATCAGTAACAAGCGCCTTGAAGGAGAAGGCATGAAGCAAATTAGTGCACTTCAACGACTTCCAGGAGAAGCTGAAACGCTGCAAGATCCGTATGCGCCGTCACCCAAGGCACGCCGCATGTCAACAACCACTATTGACACGCTGCCTGCTTACGATGAGGCCCGGTCTCCGGCTTATACCGAGACTGCTGAGGCGCAGAATTCTCCCAGATCAAATGGCGCATGGCAATCACGATTGATCATGTCGACTTCCGGATTAAGCGTGGCCATGAGCGAGGAGAGTCTGCGCAGCTTGAAATATTGCTTACGCTGGCTTCGATGGGCCAACAGTCACATTGGTCGTGTAATTGGGGCTCTCAAGGATACTCTTGACCAATTTGACCAGAACACGGCAAACACCCAGCCCAATGGCCAGGATGCTCAGAGCAATGGTGCATCCAACAGTCAAGACCAATCGCGCACGGAACTTGCTGGCCGTATTGCGGCACTCAAGGGCGATGTACTCCGAACCCTCCAGGAAGTCATAAGCACGGTTTCAAAATATGCCGGAGGGGCTTTGCCTGAGAACGCTCGTATCCTCGTTCGACGCCATCTCACCAGCCTCCCTCAGCGCTTCCGCGTCGCGACCATGGCGGATAATGCCAACCAAGCCGACGGTCAGGATGGCGAGGGAGCCCTCCGTGACGGCGCTCACAAGGTGCTTGTGCTGGCCAAAGAAGGACTGGACATGATGACACAGGTCAGCGGTGTCCTCGACGGCACAATTGTCAGTGCTGAAGAGTGGTGTGATCGCATGGGCAAGCGACGAAATGGACAAGGCCACGAGGACGAAAAGCCAGTCTTGCCTCAAACCGAGTTCAATGCCGATGTCAAGATGGGTTGAACATGGATAAGAGCAGTCGGAAGAGCGGGGAGTTACGGGACGAATCGAATACCACAGTGCGACAGAGAAAAGCCGAAGAAAAATAAGACGAGGGCGATGAAAAGGTGTCAAAAACAACAAAAGAAAAGAAGGATAAGGGGAGAAGACGGCATGAGTTTTCAGCAGTCGGAGTTTGGAAACATGAATACGGAAGCAGCCTCGATGACGAGTGAAAACGGTCTGGACAAGATACCTAACTGTGTGCCATGGGGATGGACGCAAGCATTCCTTTATCGATTTCCTTGATATTCTGTTTGTTCTATCTGTTTTTATTGGTAATGGGGCGTTGATGGCTAGGAAAGGGAGGACATAGATTGTCCATGGATACGGCCCAATTTTGGAAAGCAATCTTTACGCCTGCACAACGAGTGGTTGAATCAGTCTCTTTGGTTACATTGCCGACGATGAGGAGGTAGAGGCACTCTGGACCAGGATATGTGAGGCTGACTGGTCTTGAGTCGAGCCTTGATGAAGTGTCAACGATTGCCAGTTGCTTGAGGGACTTTCACTCAAGCGTCACTTTCTATTTCGGATGTATTGGTGTAGCCAGCGACTCTCGAATCGAGTTTCTTGAATGGAATTAAGGCACGGCTTGTTATATTATGAGTTATCCGTCTTACTCATGCTCTGACCCTGGCGTACCTATGTAGCCACCTAACTAAGGAAGCTATCAAGCTCAATGACTCAATCGGGTCAGCACAGCTTCCAGCGTGATAATGAAGGGCTGACCTCTAATTATCGTCCCCAAATATAACATCAATAGGCCAAGGGGTTGGAAGTTGAATAGTCGATTAGTATTATCTTCTACTTCGTCATTCTACTCGATGCTCTTTCCATTCATCGTATCCGTAGTTCCATCCGCGAAGCAGGCACAGCCGTAGTAAAGAGCTGTATACGAGCCTAGTCGATTTGGGAGAGGAAGGTGACCTGAAGTATATAAGGAAGCTTCTCTTTGATCTTTGGGACATTGTGAGATGGGCGCAGCAATAACCGTCAAGGCTATAAGCCCGCTATGACGCCTCTCACAGCACTTGCATCTCTCATTGTCCTTCCCTTTGCGGGAGCCAGACAGGACTCGTCCTATACCTGCCATCCCACGGCTACGCTCGACTCTGGTCTCATCATTGGCAGACATACAACATTCCCCAGAGTCATTGGCTTGTTGGCAAGTTTCTCGGCGTTCCCGACGCTGGGGAGCCTGAACGGTTTGGTCGAGCGACGAGGGCCAAGGCTTGGAAGAGGCCGAGAGATACAACTGCGTTTGGACCTTTGTGTTATCAGATTTTGTCAACAGCAGTACCGTACCGTCCTTTGTGTCTTTCTTCGCTGTGTTGGTGATGAGGCGGATGGTAACGTCTATTCATTAGCTCTCGCCCCTGCCTTCTACTTCAACTACCGCACTGACGGTACATTACTTTTCATCTTTTTGCAGCCTGTTTCCAGGACGTGGCTGACGTGGCGATTGCAGGGTTTGGATTCCCCAAATCCCCCGACCTCGCCCTTGACGCCGTCAACTTGGGTCTGTACGATCAGCAACTCGCCATCGAATGGGTCAAACAAACACCAGAGCCTTTGGCGGTGACCCGGACATGGTAATCATCTGGGGAGAGTCGGCGGGTGCCCTATTCTTCGACGTTCAACTCAATGCCTACGGGAACGTTGATGCGGCGCCATTCCGAGGCGCCGTCATGTTCAGTGGGCAAATGTCCGTGAGGGCTGCTGGGCAGCACCGCCAACGTAGAGGACCAGACATACTGGAACGCTCTCGTGAGCGCGACGGGCTGCCAGGGTGAGAAGGCGCAGCTGTCCTGCTTGAGGAAGATCGCCGCGGACGAACTCATCGAGGTCATGGGCGAGACGGGTGTGGCCTTGACACCAGTCGTCGACGACGTCGCGCTCCCTGGCCGCCGAGCATAGCGATGGCACCGCGGCGAGAACGTGAATGTCCCCCTGATAGTAGAGACGATTGCCCAGGAAGGTCGAGTCCTCCTGAACCAGGACACCAGCCTGGCAGAGTTTGTCGAAGCGTATTTGCTAGACGAGCTGGTGAACAAGACGCAGTGGGACAAGATCTTGCGGGTGTACGGGGAAGATGCTTCGCTGAAGAGGGAGTTTGACATTGCGGCGGCGATTTGCACCGATTATTCCTGGCAGTTTGTAAGTACAGCACTCGCACGTATGGTGCTCAGGGCCTGAAAAGGGGATAAGGACGGAAACCTAACTGAGATTGCCAACAGCCGTAGGGAATTCTCGCTAACGCCTCGGCCGAGATGGGTAACCCGACATGGCGGTACTGCTTCAAGTCCGTCACAAGTCTCCTCCCCAAGAAGTATGCCTGATTGCAAAGGCTTCACGGGTCCGATGTGCTGCTGCTTTTCAGTACGCCAACGTTCAAGCCCACGGCAGAGGAAGAATTGGGGCTGACGCCGCAGTTGTACATGTTTGCGAGTCATCACCGCAGCGTAGCCGGACGGTTCGTGAGGAACCCCCGTGGTGAGCCGGGGTGGCCGACGGTGGGATCGGGGTATACGGCGTTTGTCGTTGCGAATCGGGGGAATTTTGGGGACAAGAATGTTGTAGCGGAACTGACGGTTGTGAATAAGAGAGTGTTGGATGACAGGTACAGGTTATATGAGAATGTATACGTTGATTGAGAAGTATGTCCGGCTTTAAGACCCTGGGTGTGTGTGTATGAGGAATATCAGGGGCGAGATTCAAGTCACTATTCTATAGTTATTACAGTGTCTTTACTATGGACTCCAAGACATTATCAGTTACAAAAGATGTGCAGGATATATTGTAATAGTGTCAATGCCCTGTTTCACGTTCTATATAGATCTCAAGTACTTGCTTTGGCCAGTCAACTTCTGAGGCAACATCTCTAGGCTCTTCCAACAGTTGCAGTCCCACGATGCCAAGCCATTGCGTTCTGCCCCTATTCACCTATTAAAGAAGGCAATTTGAATACGGGGACTCAAAAATAGTCAGATATATATCTCTTGTTTGAACATAGATACATGTAAATAGATGAACGTTGAGACTGGAGCCGTTGGCCAGTCAGAAACAATCTTCTTGGAAGAAAACAAATGTGGCTCTAATAAAAAGGATCAGAAATGAGGACCCCAAGGGAGTCTCTCATTTCAAAGTCCTTTCCTGGGAAATTTTCAAAGAACAGAGCCGTCTATGAAGGGTGTATACTGCGGTGCACATGTTGTGTCGGATGGTGAAACTATGCCTTGAAAGTATGCCTGAACATGGCCAAAATAACAGTTGGATCCCCCTTGGTTAACGACTGTATGCTGCATTCGGCGGAAGACGTAGCAAACGAGTAAGCTTGTCTGATTTGAGACGGTTATGTGGTTTGAGATTTGACAACTTACACCAACAGCGTCCTGCAATAGAAGTGAGGATCCTGGAAATCGAGAAGACATTTTACGTGCCCTGCGAGGATAAAAGATTCATTAGCAGCATATCTGATGACGAGGCAAGTACAATTTGGTTGAAACATACGATATCAAGGGCGTTATAGGGTCGACGGTATTGCTCGCAAACAGGATCGGGAAGGACGTCGGCTTGTCTAATCCAATTGAGCCTGCACATGCAAGAAACAAACTGGTTAGATTCTGTAGAGAAGATGCAAAAGGAGGGTCACGTACCTTGAAAAACCATGCTATCAGACAATTGCGGCCGGATCGATCTGCACAAGATGTTTTCCACAAACATGGCGTAGACATCACCGATATACTTGCTCTCGGAATCCGTGTACTCGACGTAACTCCTGAACTCTTCAATGGTGGCAAGCTTGTTCCTCCGGTACGAATCGGCGCACTGGATGGCAAGACGGGCGTCGGACGTGACGCGTGACTCGTCAAACAACCCCACGAGAGCAGACGCGTTGCCGCGCTCGAGCTGGTGCAGGATGTCGGCCATGGTTGGGAAGAGTGCCAACGGGGTGTAGATGCTGTTGATGAAGAGGGCCTTTAGGTCTGAATAGGTGACTAGAGTTGGCAGACTTTGGCTTTGTACTCCGCTTATCGGGACCGGATGGTTCTGAAGCTGACGGATGAGGCCGTCTATCCTGGCCGTGATGTTGGCTGCCGAGGGTCCCCAGAAGGAACACGCTTCAGGGCCTGCGGAATGGCAGAAGCTCGAGAACTTCTCCATGGCCTCGTCGCTTTTGTCGACATTGTCCCTCCAGTTGTTTTCGTAGTACTGCTCTGCATTCACAACGCCATCGAGTATCATCCTCCCAACCCGGTCGGGAAACATGGAAGCAAACGTGGCGCCGACGACGGTGCCATAACTGATGCCATACGCCCACAGTTTGGCGTTGGACGGTGACTGACCTGCCAACTCGGCTTCTGCTTCTGTAAACGTAAGCAGGTCATGGGCGCTGGCCGGCGTGGTCACGTAGTATCCATGAGGTGACCCGTTCTCGACAGCGTCGTTGCACCACTCCCCGTAGATGGAGCTCGAATAGTACTGCTCCGCGAGTGACGTTGACGAGATGTTGGTAACGCCTGTGTGATGCACTTGGTTAAAGGCCAGTCTTGCTTCTTCGTTCCCCGAGAAGCAGTCGAGGCCCAGACCGCTATTGTTCACGCCGCGAGGGTCAAAGGAGACAAGGTTGTATTGCTCCCCGAACATTTGCCCTACCAAGGCCTGGTACGTGAGGAGGAGGTCGACGCCAGAACCGCCCGGGCCGCCTAACAAAGTGTAAGTGTCAGTCCAGGTAACTCTGTAATGATTGAATCTGGCGAACTTCTTACCGGGGATGATTACGATGCTTTGGGACTTGGCGGTGGCATTCTTGCCAGCCAGTTTTATGAAGGCGATGGAGGTCGTGCCGAGGCTTTTGTTTGAATAATCCAAAGGAACTTGCAGTCTGGAGCAGGTAAAATCATCGAAACATGGTGTCCACGTGAGGTTGGCTGATGGTTCGATCTGGAAGGCTAGTCAGAAAGGAAGGGTTTGAAAGCCTTGGAGGACGTTGGTTCGGCAAAGGCCCAAGACTCACATTGTCGAATCCGTAGAGCATGCCCCTATCATGCCGACTATCGGCTTTGCAACCCAAGCTTGTGAAAAGAACGAGGGCAGTCACAAGTTTCATTGCCGTTGTAGTTCCCAGAAGGTTTCTCATTGAGCTTTCTGTTATGTTTACAAGAAAGTGATGATATATATGAGTGCAGCCGGATACAATTGCGATTTCAAGCAACTACTTATACGAGTTGAACTTCCCAAGAGACTTGCCAACTCAACTCATAATGACTATTGCGTCCACTCTCCTGGCGCTCCGCTTATACGAATCAGCCAATCCAATATTCAACCCAACACCACCATGGTTGAATACTAAACTTCGCAGCTTGGCTACATAGATAGTGTGACGGGGTACGGTGGCAGTGCCTGTTGCCTGCCGTCTGACACGATGAGCCACGCCACTATTTCACAACTAGGAACCTCTCCTCTCCAAGTGCTCCGCTTGTACGAACAAGCCAATCAACACCCATCATTACACGCACTAGTCTCTATGCGGATTCATCCAATTGGTCTATCCTTGGGCTATGCGATCCTTCTCCCGTCTGTTGTACGACGTAGTTATCATCTGTCTTTTTCTTATTAAAGTGTCCACCGCAAAGGATGCGGGAGATGACTTCCCCGCTGACATGCTTATACGAACAGACAAAACAGATCATCATCTTGAAATTCGATCAGTACCTGGACCTTGTATAACCGTATTGCGCCGGCGATTGGCTTCGGCTTGAGACTGCGAATCTTGGCCAACCAACATCAACGTCATGGACGAGGTGAAGAATGACGACACCAAGACGGCCAATCAAGCTTGGAGGAGAAAGCCTCGCAGGTGGGCTCCAAAGTCGAGACTGGGCTGTAAGACTTGCAAGTGAGTTCCTGGCGTCCGTGTATTGCTAATTGGGTTCAAAAGACTGACTTTGTTGCAACTGCTCAGGATACGACGAGTAAAATGCGATCTGTCTCAGCCTTTCTGCTTGAAATGCCAGTCCACAGGTCGCACCTGTGACGGCTATGGTGAAATACCACTCGCTTCCGAGACTATGAATGAATCAAGTCAACGTCACAACGAAGAGACCAACAGAGTAGAGGAGAGCTACAACAATTACCACCCTTACACCACAATCAGTGCATATCAGCCAGAACAATGGCACGCAAAAGACCATGGCTTTACTTTTCAAAGCCTCGGTGCGTTCATGATATTGCCAGCAACTGGGTCAGCCCAGACAGAAGCAATGTGTTTCTTCGAGTACATCTCCATCAAGCACCTGAACGAATACCGCCCCTGCGAATCATGGCGCAACACGCTCATGTTCTTCTCCCAAACAGTGCCATCAGTACGACATGCCGCCATTGCCCTAGCCTTGATCCACCGAAACTACCTGGATCGCGGTCCTGGCGACTGGCTACTGGATAAGGCTCCCTTGTTTCACTATAACCGGGCCATCCAACTTCTCCTGAACCAGGAAACTGGTGACAACACCGAAACAACAGCCATCACCCTCTTGGTCTGCTATCTCTTCACCTGCTTTGACCATCTGGCGGGTAACTACGTCCAAGCAATGAAGCACCTACGCGGAGGCGTAGAGCTCGCACGCAACATCGACAAAGCCATACTGAACAACAATGACGATGCCAAATCCTCGGGTGTTCACTCGCTGGTCCACCAAGTCACAAGACAGATTCGCCGTCTGGACATGCAGGCCGTGACGTTCCTTGTCGACTGGACTCCCGCCGATATCCAAGAGACGCTCGCTGCGTCCCAGCTTCCACCCTCTGGCAGTGCCTTTCGGTCCCTCGACCAAGCCGCCGACCACCTCCAGATCCTCGTCGCTCAGGTAATGAGACTGCGCAACGCGGAGCAGCAACTGTTCCCGACGGGCGAGATGCCGCTTTTGCCTTTGTCACTCAGGGCTATCGTTCTTGAGCAGTTGGAAATGTGGTCCAGTCTCTTCGAAAACACGCTGCTACAACAAGGCAGCTCCCATGAGACAAGTTCTCAAACGTACGCGTTCACATCACTACTACACCTACAAGATACCATCTCATGGACCTTCCTCAGCGGTTACGGAGCCGGCAGGGAAATGGACTATGACAACTTCCTCCCCCAGTTCCAGCAATGCGTAGCCTTGGCAGATGATGTAGCAGCGGCACATGAGCGGTACTCGGGGTCATCAAAACCGACTTTTACTCCCGAGATCGGAATCGTCCCCGTTCTTTACATCATCGGGATAAAATGCCGCCATCCCGCCGTCCGACGCGAGGTCCTGAGCATCCTGCGACGCCAACCGATCCGGGAGGCGGTTTGGGATAGCATCATTGCCGCCAGAGTGGTGGAGCGCGTAATCGAGATTGAAGAGGGTGGGGAAACGGCACAGAGCATGGAACAAATTGCTGTGTGGCAGAGGATCGAGGCTCTGTCCTGGGTACAGGTCGCCAGTGAACAGTCAGCGGCCAGGGTGAATATCGAGTATACTTTCTGCGCGCGGGAAGGGATACATAGTGAGTGTCTCGTGATATAGCATCTACATAGTTAGCTACTTGTAAGCAAACGGGTTCCTCTTTGAAACCATTGCACAGTTGTTTTCAATGTATGTGGCAAATCCAGCCGGGGGTGGCTAAACACGAACCTCCCAGCTATATCACAACTCGCCACCAGGTCCACCATGGCTCGGGTCAAAGCAGTAATATTTATAGCTGGGGAACTTGGAAAATGAGGAAAACCCTCTACATGATTGATCCATCATTATTAGCTGTTGCCTTCAGCTTACTGTGAGCAGCTAGCTACGAAGGGATGAAGATCCACGCTTATCATCAAATGATACCTACTAAATTGAAAACTAATACATTAAGCTAGTTGGCACAGTCGCCTCGATTTCTCTCCTCCCTTTTCTCCCAAGCATCATTGGTCGTTAATGTCATTAGATTGAATTGCGTCAGTAATACGCCCTGGCGTCTGCAGCATATGCCTCCATCTTGCATAAAATCCGTTTGAATCCAGATTCAAGGACCCAACATGAGATCGGCTGTGATCGAGTGGCGAATTGACTTTCCCGTGACTTCACATTCCGAGATCATCCAAAAGAGCGTCTGGATGACACCGTCTCCTTCCAATCATTCCAACTTTATGCCCTTGCATCCGTCCCATAGTCGTTCCCATCATCATTGAGTCGAGCAGGTAAAGGCTCGAGTTCCTCGTTCAGTTCATCATTCCTATCGCAGTGAATTTCAAACCCTCTCGCCACTTTTATCTGGTTATAAACCACCAGAAGAACCAGAAAATAACCAGATTGTGCTTTTCCCAGTAAGTGACTGACCAGTATGAAGTTCTAGGTCATACCTGCAACAAGTACGCTTCTGAAAATATTTCCATCGGGGTATTTGCCAGAACTCAAGAGTCCGGCAGAAAGAGGTCGTCTGGCATATGATCATAGTTGATCTCGGCGCATGCTGTTTTACTGGAGCTCGATCCAGAGGGGGTTGCTTCTAAGAAAAAGGGGGTCAGTTCCTTCATCCCGATTTTAAGCTATGTCACGCCGGGGACGACAAACAATGAACATACCTTGAGTTTGACCATACTGCTGTTGATCGAATTGCGCTGCTTCCTCCACAGAAATTTGTTGATCCCAAGGTCCCCATGACTTTGCCACAACCTTCTTCGCTTCATGTTCAATCCATCTGTCGATATTGGAATCATTGCAGCCCGCATGGGCCATGACACGATTCTTCATCGTATGGACTTGCTCAACAAGCCCTTTGTATTGCATCTGCAGAGTTGTGTTCTGTTGTTCCAGCTCGACTTTGTGCTCTTCGAGTTGTCCAACCCACACTTTCTGTTTCTTCCGGCACTTGGATGCTGCGATCCTGTTTCTCCTGAGATGTTCCTCTCGTTCCTCTCGTTGTGTTCTCGCATCCCCTTCATCGTCAATACTGGATTCTCCCTCATGGGTCGATACTTCTGATAGTCGTCGTTGCTCCGAGATGGTGTTACGCCGGTTGTTTTGACGAGTTCGCTCGCGATGGGCGGTGGGTTTCGATGTACGTTTCTTCTTGCCATTTTCACGGGCCAAAAGGGAAGGATTTCTCTCGGACGACTCGGGGGATACGACTATTTCTGATTTCGTAGATGTTCCTGAAGACGGAGGGGGGACCGCGTGGCTGTATTGGCCACTGACTGCCACATCGGGTGGCAAAATGGTTTCGGTAGGCATCGGGACACCAGCAAGTCTGTTGCCTGGAGCCCCTTGTTCCTGGCCGTAGCTTGCGACACCACAGTCAGAACCTGTGGCAATGCTTGAGTTGGGTACTAGCCCAAGCATAGGATCGATGGCCGACTCGTCTAAGCCGGCAAGAGCGTGTGAAGTATCCCAAATGGCCCGATCTTCATCGATCAACTCCTCCTTGATGTCCATTTCCCCTTAAATAGTGAAGAGAAACCTCGTTGGAGTGGCGAATGCTGGTTGGCCGTCGAACGGTAGCCGCGAGGGGCTGTGGTCTAGTGTGCAACAGTTAGGAGGTTCTGGACTCTTTCCATCGCACAGTGGCGAAAGACATCGAGATTTGGAGATGTAAGCCTAGCTGTGGCGAGTTCCAAGACAAATCATTTGGGGAGAGAAGCCCTTTGCTGCTTGTCGCAGTACAGTCGTCGTGTGTGTGATGAAAGAAAGGGACAAGGCCCTCGAGGTTCGAGCTACAAAGAGTATCGGCCGAGTATGATCCCGACGCGGCTCCCTACAGCAAGTGTAGCGCGAAAGCACGGGTATAAATCGACCTTCGTGTACTGGGCGATTGCTTTCTCACCAATTTCAACGACACCTGAGATGGACGAGAGGGCGAGAGGGCGCTGAGGATGAGGCTCGTGGAAGAAGCTCAAGAATTGGCGGGGAGAAGGCTGCGAAGGTACCTTCCCCCTCGAGAGAAACAATGCTAGCGGAGCTTTTAATCCGGGCCTTTCTTATTGTGCGAGGCAAGCCCGGATCTCAGACAAACAAAGACGGCAGGAGCTAATTTTGGTAGACATGCCCACACAGGGCTTCTTGAAATTTTGCCCTTTTCTTCTCGAGCTGCCTGCAATAGTTGATTATTTTGCTTGTCCGTGTCTGAAACATGCACACGAGAAGACGAGAAGAGGCTTGCTCAGCAGGAACGTGCTGATTGTTGGGTGAATACTGTATACATATGCTGAGTGAGCGAAGCCCAGGAGGGACACCCAGTCGATTACTAAAAACAGTGACCCTTCTGCCAGTTTGCCTCTCAAATGTTATGCTTGCCAAATACCTACCCAAATGGTAGTATGCATATGTAGCTACACTTGGATATCTCGAATCAGATCAGACGTAAAAGGCATGTCGGCGTCGAGCTCTGACACAGTGATGGGCAGACTGTTCAAGCCACGGGCGGGGTAGTAAACTTCAGCGTGAGGAGATATGATGCGTAGCTCCTGGTATCTTTACTTCAGTGCTCTCCTTGTATTTTCAATAGAACAAATTAGTGCCAACAAGTTTGCTGTACATATCTCATGCGTCAATTGCAATGCCAGTCAAAGCCATGGGCACCAGAGTGATGCTGTTGACCTACCCGGCACCTGCATAGTACATGGGCCTAGGTCACACACTACTTACTTGCCTACGTGGCTACATATATAGACTGGCAAAACATCAGCACTGGATAAAATGGTTCAATTGTGGATTCTGGTTCTTAACGAAGGGTCCATTTATGAAGGCAACTTAATGCATTCTGTGCGCCAGTACCCAAGCAGGCAGGTATTCGAGAGCAGGGTGGCCGAGCAAGAAGCCTACCAAAGCATAATTTGAGACTGGGCCTGAGGTATTGTCTTTGGGGTGGTTTAATGATGCTGGTTCACACCTCGCTGGGTGATGCTGACCATGCAGTGACAGCTCATCAGGAACAATGACAAAGTTGAGGGCACTTCTCGCTTCTAAACCATCATCCTAGACTTTCGAGCTGAGTGTCGATTTTTAGTGCGGAACTGAAAGGGGAAATGACATCAGTCACGAATTACGTAGTAAGGCAATATAGCAAGGGATTCTTGGTCTGCCTTGGAAAATGACCTCACCCCTCGCCCC
>JALNIO010002253.1:122371-150437 GCA_023509875.1 Rugonectria rugulosa | reverse complement strand
CACAAGCAAGTACGGGCATGTGTTGGAGATAAGGATTGCATCACCCGCCTCTCACATGAGCAAATAATTCCTCGTATCCAAAGTAGCAGTCATGTCGTACTCCTTACGAATATGGATAGACTACTACATACGTCGTATCATTTACATGATCCGTACGAGGTAGTGTAGTATTGTAGCTACGGTTTTCACGTCACGTCGGATAAAATGTTGAGGCAGAACGCTATATTTCATTCCCACACATATACGAACCCAGCCATCCAACCAGCCTCCCTTCCCTCCCAACCCAGCATTCCCTTCGTTCAATCATGCAAGGCGCCTAAATTCCCAGGTAGCTCGGAGATGCGTAGGCTCCTCCTCCTCCCAGACCGCTTACCCATCAAAAGGATCCCAAGTTCCAGAAAGGCAGATAACAATGACCAAGTAATAAAGCAGAATAGTAACATCGAAAATCGCGCAGTAACCAAACAGTTCCCCAAGCAGCCAATTTGTCCCAATGCTTCATCCGAGAAACCCCCTTTTCGCCGAGTATTCAACATAGATGTGCTTATCGAGAAGCACTGGGCAAGCGAGTTAGAATTGGGAGTTCCTGAGCAACCCAGTCTATCAAGGGCGCAGCAACTGAGTATGGCCAAGAGCCCAGGCGCGAAATGAAGAGAAAACCCTCCCAAGGTATCAAAAAAAGCCCACGACGCCGCCAACACCCTAAACGCCACGGTAGGCGAAGGGCCCCCGGAAGGACAAGCAGAATGCCAGTTGAAGAAGGGATTGACCTGATCTCGCAGCACCACGATCTGTTCATGGTGATCTGTTTGAAACCAAGGCTTGTCCCTTCTTAACACGAGAAACAACAAGTTGCAATGTTTCCCCGCATAGGACTCAAAACGTGCTGATCAATGACCTACAAGTTTATTGTCCCAAACGTGGACATCCTACTTCCTGAGAACAGCGTCGTAAATGCTGACAAGGCCTGTAATGGCAGTTCCCACAAGCACGCCCTTGTAGCCTCCGTAGACAGCTTGATTCAGTCGTGGAATCGAGGATTCCGGCAGGAGACCGTAGAAATCGACGCCCTCGGCGTAAACTACGTAGGACAAGAGCGCCTTGACGATGCTGAAAGTCAAGGGGTCGACAACATACTCAGGGTTGCGTCCAACAGAGCGGCGGCGGCCGGAAGAGCTACCGCTATGGGCACTGAGATTGAAGTAGTAACCTACGAGGCTGGGCACGATTGCGCTGGTGAATGCCCACGTCCAAGCCGGAGCCCAGAAGCTCGAGGTGAGCAGCAGGAACATGTCAGGCACATAAACGGGATAATCAGAAGTGCCCAGAAGCTCAATGGCGGGAACCGTGAAAGCAAAAGTGTTGGCGAGAATCTCTCGACGAACATTCCAGAGCTCAAAGGCGGCAACAGAAAACAAGATGCTCGTGACTGTGCTCAAGGTTGCGCGCGTCGCGTTGCTGACCTCGGTGATTCCACTCTCGTGGTAGATGGACGACACGCGTTGGCGTACAACCTGGGTCGAACGATCGACGGCCTGAGCAACATCGGCGGGGGTAGCAGGCAGAGGAATGCGAGCCGCAACCTGGCTAAGGCTGCGAGCGGGAGTCTGGATAAGAGCAGTCGTTGACGCCTCGGGTTGCTCATCGCTCCTGTAATTGCCACGAGATATGGTCAGCTTCGTAACGTCTTGGCGTAGAGGACTGGTCCCCATCTGTTTCACGCGTTGCTTGCGTCGCGTGTTGACGGTGCGCGACAAGGCAGAGTTTGGGACGACTCACTCCGGTGTGATCTCTTCGGAGAGCTTGGACTTGGCAGGCCTTCGACGGGCGACCTTGAGAGGCGCATCGTCATCGTCCTTGCGCAACTCCCTCTTGACGGGGGAGCCAAGAGCCCGAGAGCGGCTGTTGAAGTAGCCATTCAAGTCTGGGTTGGAGATGAAGCGCGACTCGTTCTCGGCAAGGTAGGAATCGAGCGCTGCTGCGAGCTCGGGCTTCTTGTACGATTCATAGCTAATCAGGGTGCTGGTCAGCGCGAGGAATCCGATATTCATGGAGGGGCATCGAGTATTTAAGAGAGGAGCGGGGGACAAGCGCGTCGCAAAAGGTCGAAGAGTATCATCAACACAGAAACGAACAAAAGCGCGTCCCGAGGCGCAAGACAAAAGCAGAGACGGGAAATGATTGAATCTTGGTCGCTTCGAACCAGAAAATGCGTGCAAAAGCTCATACTCGAGGCTGTAGCTTACTTTTCCAGGCCAATCTTATCGGCAAGGTCCATAAGATCGTTTTTGCGATGGCTCTGCAACCAGCCAGCCATTGTGAATGTAGTGCCTGAGGGTGTCGCGCGAGATAAGCGATTCAAGGGATGCGCAATGCAGGTGCCAATTACTGCAGACGAGCACTGATGATGGTGGTGTTCTCTAGGGTCAGCCGAAAGGCGGTGCGATGATGGTGTAGATGACGATGGTGATGTCTATGGTGGGTGGTGACGGTGGTTGCGTGGGTGATGGCGCGGGAAGAAGAGGGTCCGTGTTCCGCGCGGGAGGGCTGTTGTTTATGTTGTTTTCTTTTGGGTAGGCGCATCATCTCTGATCAGCGAGCTCTTTCCCGCTGCAGATTTCTTGGGGGGGACTTGGGGACGTGTTGTGGTGGAGGTGGGGGTGTGATCCACTGCAGCTTCCCGTGGTTCTCATTGTTTGGGAAAGCCACACGGTGATTACGCCACGACTTTCAAGTGCCGGTCAACACCAATTCAACGACTCCGTCACCGCTGGAGCATCAACAATTCGTTTCACCTACTGTATGCATAAAAAAATTGGTCTACTTTATTTTATTTTTATTTCTATTTTTTGTCCAGGTACTGCCCCAATGCTGCTCCTGAGGTGAACAGACTGGTTTGCGAACTTGTGGGGTGGCAGAGGGTTGGTTCAATGCACTCATACCTACGGGGTCGGTACGAGGTAAACAAACCTGCCGCCTTAGAATTACCTGCTCCTCCTCCGCCCTGAACAATGCATGAAAATCACAGACATGATTAACCTCGAATATTAAGACTCGACTGCAGTGTGTCTGCAAATCACTCAGTCGCCTGACCATTCCTAAGAGAAAGATAACATGTTCGTCCAGATAGAACTGCTATAATTACAACGCAGACTTGAATGACACCACGTCGACCATCTTCTACAACATGTTTTCCACAGCCTTGTGGCCACATCAAGAGGGGTCACAATAGAGACTAGACACGGTCAAAATCTAAACGTAGTACTTTGCAGTCCGTACTCTGTTTACATCTTTGACATGAGTCCCAGCAGCATATTGACACCGTGTGATTTCCACCACACGTGTCTCATCACAGATTAACCGCCGTCATTTCACTAATCGCTCATCTCATCCAATCAGGCTCGCCTTCGAAGACTCTCAGAAGGACGAGCAGCCTTGCGCGTTCTAACCCAGACGCGTCTTCTTACTTTGGCCTGGTCTGATAATCTGATTATACGCATGGAACGCGTTGGTCCATTTCATCTCCATATGCATCGTATAATTACATTACTCCAGCAGAGCTCACCCCTCCATCCAATTAACGAACCTCTCCTCTCCCCTGCTCACCAACCTGACAGGTACATGCTCGTTGTCCAACTTGAGTGTCAGGACTGAGACAGACCTCTTGACCTTCTCCCGGGTGCTAGCTTGTGCCATCTTGTACACCTCTTCCTTTTGCTCTGCCGTCATCTTGTCCACCTCTTCATCGCTTGCCCATTCATCTACGGCCAGTTCCAGGCTGTGACTCCGGAAAAGCACCGCGAGAGCCGCGATAATCTCAACCTGGGCGATTCGTCGTCCCAGACAGGACCGTGGTCCGTCGCTGAATGGAATGTAGGAGCCCCGTTCTGGGTGGAATAGCTGAGCGCTGGTTACCGGTCCTTCGGATTCGCCAAATTCATCATTGCTCTTGTGACTGCCCTCCCCTTCTGTGTCGCCAATGTTAGTTTCCTGGCTCTTGCGAAACCATCTCTCAGGCACCCAGTCATTCACATCGTCTCTGCCCTCCTCGATCTTGCTCGGGCGTGAGGGCCAGTACCGTGGGTTTCGATGCACCGAAACGGCAACCAGAGACAGGTTTGTGCCTTTCGGGAATACGTGCTTTTGCCCATCCACTATGAGAACTTGGTCCTGCTCGGGAATTACCTTCTTGGGGATTTCCACAACCGCCGGCATCAAGCGCAACGTCTCATTGAGACATGCGCCGAGCATGCTTGCCATCATGGGATTGATTAAGCTCTCATAGTCCCAAGTGCTAGGGTCAGCATCTCCTAGGATCTCATCTATGTCCTTTTGAAGTCGCCGCTGAGAGGCTGGGTTGGTTGCGAGCTCGATGAGAATAAAGTGAATGGCGTTGGCTGTAGTTTCGTGTCCTGCCACCAGCATGATGAAGGCATTCCCGAGGATCTCATCCCTCGAAAGGCCGCCCTGCTTGAGAATAGCTTCCCCAGATTTGGGCGTAGTTTCATAGCTGGATCTCACCAATCGCCCCATCAGGTCCATTCCCTCCACGCGTTCTCCGCAGCGTGCTTCTTCTATTTTCTCGTCCAGAAGTTCCTGCAAGTACTTGTTCCAGTCCTCGTGGGCATCTGCTGCAAGCTGCGTCTTTGGAGATGGTATCAGCCCTGGATGCCCGGTTTGTCAGTGATGTGCCAAATCTGTAGTTTGTAGGGGGCGTACGTAATAGCCATCGCGGTACCAGTAGGAGCAGGATGATATGGTCCAGCAACGTAGCAATGGTATTGACAAAACTCAGCGTATGGCCAGCAGACGGGTCGAACGATCCGTACTTGGCCAGCTTCGTATCTGCACCTTCCGGTAACGTCTCGCCAGGCCACAGCAAATTCAAGCCAAATCCAACGTAGGAAATGATATGAAGCGCAAGCCTCATGGTATCACGGTCAAGAGACTGAATAGACTCGACACGCTTCCCCGTCGGGCCTGTCCACATCTTCACCATGCTTTGGGCTTGTCGAATTGACTCCTTGAAAACAAGGGCGGAATTCTTCTCGTTGAACGAAGCAGATGTGATCTTACGGTGCATCCGCCACATGGCGCCCTCGGAGGTTAGCACATTATCACCAAACTGTCGCAGGATTGCATATGTCTCCGTGAGCTTGAGGAAGTGCTCCCGCTGAGAATTGATTTGGCAGATGGCTTCAGCATTTGCTACCATGACCCAGATCATGCCTGGACTAACAATGGTGAAGATGTCTCCATGGCGAGCGAATCGGTCATGGCGAGTGCGAAATGTGAAGTTGGGGGTTATAGGACTGTTGCGTCAACATTTGACTTGTCAGTGGTAATTCCGGAGAGAGGGTGTCGTCATAGAGAGACTCACTCGAGCCATTCTTCCCACCAAGACTCTGGGAAGGACTTGATGATGGGAAGCCATAACTTGTGTGTAATCTGCCAGGGCAGATTGATTGGCGAACATGCTGTTGAGGCGTGACGACGTGCTGTTAGCTGATAGATGATAAATAGTGCTCAAGGGAATCGGCGTACGAGCCACGATATACGGTAGTCCAATGCTCTTGGCCACGGCGATGTTGTGTCGCAAGCCACTTATGCAGGAGTGTACGATATACGCGACCGCAAGCCCAGCGAGAACAAGTATGGACTGCATCGCGGATGCAACCTTGTGGCTGGATGTTTGTTGCCTTTACTCTGCGCGTGGTGAAACCTTGGCCATGCATATAGTAGAGCGTCCTAGGTTAGGTACATGGATGGAGGAAGAAGCAATGAAGGTAGGAGGATCAAGTGTTGTATACTGCTACAATACCAGGTGCAGGGCTTCGGAGAGGAAATAAGTCCAGGTAGTCGTGCGAATTGATGATGAATTGATTTGAGAGGTTTAAGAGACAAGACGAGTTGTAGAATAATGTTAGTAACGACATGGCGCATACATGTAAGCCACCTTGCGACTCGGTAGGGGCACCGTCCAAGCTGGATCTGTTTCGCATGTGGAACAATTGCAGTAATGGCTGCATTAGCATTGGCTCCGTCGTCCCTTGGAAGGGCGCCGCGTTTCTCTTAGGTTACAGGGCTTGATCCGGAGAAGTCTAGGGTAAGCTGGCTTTCTGGGGTGTTTGGGAACCCGGCATCCAAGTGAAGATGAGTTTCTTTTTAATTGGCAGGGTATCTATCCAGAGTTGAATTACGGTCGTTCGAGTTTGGGTTCAGTAAAAAGACAAGGGATCAACTCTGGCGGGAATCTTGCCTGAGTAGATAGTGAGGTTGATGCTGTGCTGACCAAGCCCGTTCATAAACTAAAATGTATGTGAGAGTTGGCTTCAACGACACACGCCGTATCCTCACAGCTGCACTTGTCGCAAAATACAAATACGGATTTTGTGTTCCTCAAGTAACCCGCAAACACTCGCAATGCATCAATCTATATACTCAGAAATATCGTCAAGGGTGAATAACCTTTTTTTCTAGAAGGACGCTGCTTGCCATTGCTGGGATGTTTCGATCCCTGCTTGACCCTGCCAATGCCCACCATATCAACGGCGAGGCCGTCTCGAGCATGGACATACCCATCTACACGTACATTAAAGGAGACATTTGGGTGCAGGGCGAACATGCAATAGCTGCAACCCTGCCGAATGAGAAGGATACGGGACCCTGAGAGAAATCACTCTACTTCGAACTTGACTCGAATGTGAAGTTTGGGGAATCCCTTAGAGGCCTCCTTGAAAATTGGATGGTCAACCCCTTATTCTCTGTCATGACGAAGAAGGACGCCTCTCGCCAGCATCTAATTAAACGGTTCGTGTCCACCTTGGACTGGCTCAAGGCCCCTCAAATCTCTAGGGCAGGTGAGAAGAAGTCGGTGAGACTATCGAGTTGCTGGTTTCCGAAGATGGTGGGAGAGGTCAATCGATTGACGCACATGATTTGCACCGTGCCGTGTCTATTCGACGTCTTTTGCTGGTCGCAAGTTGGCTGGACTTGATGTCTGGTCTGACAGGAGGGACCGCCACCAACGACACAACCCCGTGGATGTTGTTTCAGTGAAGCTTGGCGCTGGAGGGAGGATCCACCAGCTGGCACGAGGCCTGTACTTGCCAACTTGCCCATGCGACGTAGTGGCTGCGAGAGTGAGTGTGGTTGGTGTGGACATGAACCTGGAAACCGTCACCAAAATTCATCCGTATTCCGTTATCCATGACGCCCTCAGGGTCCCTCTAGTGATCTCCCCCCCCGAGTCTGGATGGGACTGGATCCCCAAGCTTCCAACGTTAACTTATCGCAGATACAGGGAGTGTCCTCTGCCCCCTGCAATCAATCACCCCGAATCCACCACCTAATTCCATCCTTTTGGGTCCATCATCAACTGTCACCTCACCTGCGACCCCCCAGTTCCATCTTACCTGAGGTGGCCTGGCAGAGCTCGAGAGACGCGCTGCATTTCTTGACCTCCCGTTTCCATGCAGGATACAGGATACAGGATACAGGTAATCCTTCGCCGGCAGCTGCATTTACACGACAGCACGTCCAGTCATTTCTTACTGCACACAAGCGTCCACTCCAAGTGGCTTTCAGCCAACGCAGGCGGTGGCTTCTTCATCTGCCACTTAACTTAGCATCCAATCCATTGCAACGCACTGGGGACCGAACGTGCCCCCAACGACCTTCCTCCTTACGAATTGCGCCCCTTTTGTTCTCGCTTGTCTCGACAAACGAAAATATTCGATCCGAACCGAGACGACTCGACTCGATCACAACCCCTTTGTCTTCAATTTCGCTGCGTTTCCAGCATGTTGCGGTTGAGACGTGCTTCATCTAATCAGACATCCTTCTCACGCGCCGTTCCTCTCAACGTGCTCCAGTCTTGATATCCTCCCACCCAACCTGATTACTCCCCGTGCTTTCTACGAATAGATATGGCCGGACAGACGAAAGACGAATCGGCTCCCACCCTGGACGAAGGGACTCGGTCGCCCTCGCCATCGAACCCCGACTTCCACCTTGCCCCAGCTCCTACAGCGTTCCCCAAACGGAATTCGAGCCTCAAGCCCCCTCCTAATCTCAATACAAAGGGCGCTGATAATCCGCCTTCAAGCATTGAAGTAAAAGATTTTGCGAATGGAGCACAGCCTCTTAAGCCAACCTCGGCACCTTCATCAATAAAGAACAGATCGGCTCCCGCTTCTACAAAGGAGCGACCTGCTGATGAAGGAGATGAGGTTGATCCGGATGCTCCAGATGGCCCAGCGCCGGAAAGGAAGAGCGTGCAGTTTGCTCGACATGATCCGACCGATTCTCCCTCTGGGAACATTCGTAGCTATTCATGGGAAGAGCCTGAGACTCCTGGAAAGAATCGCGGAGGCTCCTTGATGTCTAAGATCAAAGCTCTGGCTGGTACCAGTGCGCTTCAAACTCCCAAGTCTCCCAATGCTTTTGGCGACGGCGCCCAGTCCATCACCGACTCGCCGACTGGGTCCCGGCCGAGCCGTATTCCGGACACTCTTACCGAAGAAGACACTGAAGCTGACGCGGATGCTGAGGAGACGGCCGACGAGGGCAATGGCACTGATGCTGACAAGCCCGTCAAGAAGAAGCGGAAAATCCGACGCCCCAAGAAGAATGTGTCGAACCCTCCTACACCGAAACGATTTGCGCAAGACACAAACGCGCCAAGTACCTACAACCGTCTCCTTAGACGTCGTGCTAGCATGCCTGATACCTCAGGTGGCGCCGAATTTCCGGTTTCCGAAGGGGAAGGTCGAGATAGACTGGGTAGAATATATCGACGCGGCAACTCTTGGATCACTCCACGTCAGACTGGAGAAGAGACTGAGGAAGTCGAGAGTAGGGCGGTCATCGGACGTCGAACGGGCCACGTCCGTCGGATCACTGTTTTCGGAGGAGGAGGCGTGTCAGATGGAGATGCGATGACCCCAAAACGCCCATTCTTTACGTCAGAGCGAGCCTCTACGTTTGGAGCTCAGAAATGGAAGCAGGTCAAGAATACCCTCAAGCTTCTGCGGCAAAAGAAGGAGGACCGGTTCGATTATTTCAAGTCGGCGGAGCTCATGGCCGAGTTGAGAGCCGGTGCCCCTGCAGTTCTGATGCTTGCGAGCATGATTCAGAGAGACGAGCACGGGAACAAGAGGATACCCGTTCTGTTAGAACAGCTGAAACTTCGAATCTCAGATAGCTCTCCTGTGCCAGACGACGACAAAGACCGCCACTGGTTGTTTACTATTGGGCTTGAATATGGGAGTGGACCAAGCAGGATGAGCTGGACAGTTGTTCGTACGCTGAGGGACATCTACAACCTTCACTTGCGGTACAAATTCGCCCTTGGCAATGAAAAGTACATGCCTGGCCGAATGGACCTGGGCGGACGTCCCAAGCAACCCAAGTTCCCTTATTCGGCGTTCCCTTACTTGCGAGGCGCTCGCAAGAAGGGTGATGATAGCGACGAGGAGGAGCAAGCCAGCGGTCGCGGTGAGGAGACTGCCGGAGAGCTCACAGCAAACGAAGCAGCTGAGGGCATCTTGAGTGATCCAGAGGCGTTCCATCACCCCCCCAGGAGGAACAAGCGCAGCTTGCTCGGGCTGAGACGGCGATCTACAGGAATCACCGATCCGGGCGAAATATCCCAGCTAGAAGGTCCAACGGGCTCTGGCTTACTTGACGTAGCTACCCGAAGGCAGCGCTATGTCGAGAAGCAGCGCCGTATCTTGGAGAAGTATCTTTCCGAGATGATCCGCTGGCTCATGTTCAGGGCCGATAGTAATCGGCTCTGCCGCTTCCTCGAACTCTCGGCCCTGGGAGTTCGGCTTGCTGCAGAGGGTAGTTACCACGGCAAAGAAGGCTACCTCCATATCCAGTCTTCCAAGGGTCTCGACTTTCGTCGTGTCTTAACGCCGGCCAAGGTGATTGCCCGGCACAGCCGCAAGTGGTTTCTCGTGCGACAAAGCTACATAGTCTGTGTTGAGTCGCCTGAAAACATGAACATTTACGATGTGTATCTCGTGGATTCAAAGTTCCAGATTGTCTCGAAACGGAGCTCAATGAAGCAGATTGGGTCCAGCGAGAAGAAGACGGAAATCGACCTGACGGTTGAAGCACCCCCTGAGAAACATCACACCCTAACCTTGCATACTTCAGAACGAAAGGTGCGCCTTTTCTCACGCAACCAATCCGTGATGAAGCAATTTGAAGACTCCATCAATGAAATGCTGAAGCAGACTGCTTGGTATGCGAAGAAAAGATTTGATAGTTTCTCTCCTGTTCGCACTGGTGTTTTTGCTCAGTGGTTGGTTGATGGTCGTGATTACATGTGGAATGTCTCGCGAGCCATCAACATGGCAAAGGATGTCATCTATATCCATGACTGGTGGCTGTCTCCCGAGCTTTACATGAGAAGACCGGCGGCCATCAGCCAGAAATGGCGGCTGGACAGGCTTTTGCAGAAGAAGGCCAGGGAGGGTGTCAAGATCTTCGTCATCGTGTACCGTAATGTTGAGGCTGCGATCCCCATTGACTCCGAGTACACCAAGTTTTCACTCTTGAACCTCCACCCTAACATTTTTGTCCAAAGATCTCCGAACCAGTTCAAGAAGAACCAATTCTTCTTTGCTCACCACGAGAAAATCTGCATCGTGGACCATGACGTGGCATTTGTTGGTGGCATCGATCTCTGCTTTGGTCGTTGGGATTGCCCTCAGCATCCCATTGTCGATGATAAGCCAACCGGTTTCGAGCTTTCCGAGACACCCAAAGATGCGGAGCATTGCCAGCTGTTCCCCGGAAAGGACTACTCGAACCCCCGAGTACAAGACTTCTTCCGGCTCAACGAGCCGTACGAGGAGATGTACGATCGCAGCAAGGTCCCACGAATGCCGTGGCACGACGTTGCGATGCAGGTTGTGGGACAGCCAGCTCGAGACTTGACTCGTCACTTCGTCCAACGTTGGAATTACTTGCGCCGGGGACGCAAGCCCACACGTCCTCTCCCGTTCCTGCTCCCCGCCCCGGATGCCAATGTTGATGAACTTGAGGCTCTGGGTCTTACTGGCACCTGCGAGGTTCAGATCCTTCGATCAGCAACGACCTGGTCTCTTGGCATCGAAGAAACGGAACACAGCATCCAGAATGCCTATATTAAGATGATTGAGGATTCTGATCACTTTGTGTATATGGAAAACCAGTTCTTCATTACCAGTACCGAGGCGTATGGCACCCGGATCTTGAATCGTATTGGAGATGCACTGGTCAACCGAATCATCCGAGCCCATCAAAACGAGGAAGAATGGCGGGCCGTCATTGTCATTCCCCTGATGCCCGGTTTCCAAAATACCGTAGACGAACAAGAAGGCACCAGCGTCCGTCTGATTCTCATGTGCCAATTCCAGAGCATCTGCCGCGGTGACCAGTCCATCTTCGGCCGACTGCGCAACCTCGACATTGAGCCTGAGGACTACATCAGCTTCTACTCTTTGCGGCAGTGGGGAGTCATGAGCAACGACGCTCTCGTAACAGAGCAGCTCTATATCCATGCAAAGACCATCATCGTGGACGACCGGGTTGCGCTCATCGGATCCGCTAACATCAATGAGCGATCAATGCTTGGCAGTCGTGACTCGGAATGTGCAGCCATCGTTCGAGATACGGACATGATTCTATCCACCATGGCTGGGAAGCCGTATCAAGTTGGCCGCTTTGCTCATGGCCTCCGTCTCCGTCTGATGCGAGAGCATCTGGGTCTAGACGTTGACGAGATTCTCGAAGAAGAACGTCGAGCCGAGATGGAGGAGCGCCAGGGCTTCGAAGAGGAGATGGACGAAATCTACAGCGAGGCGGAAGCTGGTCCCAGCACTCTGAAGCGACCTGAGCCTACTCATATCCCTAGTTTCAACCATGATCTCGATCTGGAAGCTGCACAGCGAATGGAGGAGACGTCGAGCTCAAGCTCGAGTTCCAGCTCCAGCTCAAGCCCATCTCTGTCCGGTGCGGAGGCTGAAGCGGCTAGATCTCACGCCAAAGGCAAAGAGAAGCAGAAACTCGACGTTGTGGGCTATGGACCGGACCAGTGGAAACAGGCTGAAAAGTCTGGACTTGATGCTGGCCGAGACTCAGTTATCGTCCATGGTCGTGAGGTTCTTGTCAACAGCGTTAGCAACGAAGGCAAAGGAACCCTGGAAACACCTCGAGAAGCTGACTTGGACCAACGAAGGAGGGAGAGAAGCCCGGATCCTGCCCATCAGCATGAGCCTCTACCCCCTGTTCCTGCTCTGAACAGGCGGACCACCGACCAGCTCGGACTGCCCCGGGCTGCCCAGCTGCCAACTCTACCTATATCAGATGATACCGATATTGGTGGCCCTCCTGTACACTTTGATCCTGAGACTGGACGACCTCAAACGGGCTTCGTTCATCCTATGGCGGCTGATATCGAGCTAGCTAACATAGACAAGGATTGTATGAAGGATCCCGTTGACCCTAACTTTATTGACGAGATCTGGGCTCGCGCCGCGATGAACAACACGAAGCTATATCGCAGAATCTTCAGGTGTATGCCTGATTCTGAGGTTACGACGTGGACCGAGTATCGTGAATACATGGCCTATGGGGAGCGATTCCGCGCGAGCATGGAAGGTCGAGGACGACAAGATTCCGAGGCGAAGCCTCCTCCTAGCCAGCCTAGTCATCGTGGCTCAACTTCTGCAGGACTTGGCGTTGGCGCACCAGGACCAGAGGCCTTGGCGCACGCCGTCGAGCAGCAAGGCGAAAAGGTCATAGGAAAGGTGACTGATAAGCTGAGTCTGTCTCCCAAGAAAGACGACGAGAAGATTAAGATTGTGATTCCTGGAGAGGAGTCGAAGGATCTGAACGAAAAAGAGCTTCCCCCCACTCCAGGCGGCGAGAACGGCCGACCAAAGACGGCTCTAGATACTGAGAACGCCGGTAACAGTCCGCGTCCCATTGAGGCACCTTCTCCGGTCTATTCGCTCGGAGACACCCCTTTCCCTGCATTCGAGAACACTCCGTCTAAATTCTTGGAGCCTCAAGCAAGCACTCGCGATAGAGAACGCCGAACCACATTCTCAACTCTCGAGAAGCCTTCTTCGCGCGAAACAAATGCACCGCCGCCCGGGCATATTGGATCAGTTCGGCGCCGTCGTCGCGCGACAACTAAGAACAGCCGCCGTGGCTTTACCATTGAGGATATGCCAACGCGCGCTCACGCCGAGGACCTCCTGAACATGGTTCAAGGACACCTGGTGCAATTCCCTTACGACTGGCTTCTCACAGAAGAGCAAAATGGTAACTGGGGCTACCAAGTAGACGGTGTCGCCCCCTTGGCAATCTAGTAAGTCAACAAAACCGGTACAATAGCATTGAGCATTACTGACAATCATTAGCAATTAATCTCCACTAGATCAAGTAGACAATCTTGGAGTTTCGAATATGTGTGTAGTTGTAAAAAGCATCGCAGTGGAGTTTTTGGGGCATCAACGTCTGCAAGAGGACTAACGAAGCATTGTTTGATGCATGATATTCAGAACAACCGCGAAAGGTTTCTGTTGTGACTTAGATATAATTATACATAATTTCAATCAAGCGACGTACACGTCTTTTTACATGTGTAATACAATTCTCAGGTATGGTCGCATTAGACCTTCTCACTCACCCAGATGGCTCCTCGACATCCGGCACGAATCACACCTGTTAGAAGCCAGTGAGGCTCAGCCTTCCTAGCGTCATGCTCCACGGCGTGGTCCAAGTGCTCCAGCTCCTCGTCTCGGATCCTCCTCAGTGTCTTGACAAGATGTGCCAGATCCTCGCCAACTTCGTAGCCCTCAGCCTCCCACTGGGTGATCATCTCGAGAAGCGTACGGATCTGCTCGTTGTAGTGACCCCCGATCTCGGTTTCGACAGCCTCGGTGCAGGCCATGGCAGCTTCGTAGCCCATCATGGCGGTACTCCAGCCCAGGCCTGTGGCCATGACAGACCATAGGGGATACAATGCCGTCGGTCGGATGCGGTGCTTGTGGATGAGCTTGTTGAACGTATCAAAGTGCCCCTCCTCCTGGTCGTACATGTGTTGCATCAACTTGCGAAGGTGCGGGCGGCCGCGGAGGATGACTGGAGTCTGGGCGGCGTAGATGAGGACGGCAGCGAGCTCGCCGGCCTGGTTGACCCGGAGCTGGGGATGGAGTGTCAGTTGTGCGTGGCAGGAGGGGGTCAATTGAAGCTAGTGAACTCACAGCTGAGTCGAGGAACTCGCGCTGCTCCTTGGTGAGCGGCTTGCGCTTCTTGGGAGCTTCTGGGGACCCGGTCGCCACGGAGGCTTGCGCATTCGACGTCGTAGCAATGGTGCGCATATACGGCTGGCATCGGGGGACGAGTGGCCTGGCGCAAAGGGCACGCACAGGGCGGACGAGAGCTCGTGTGGGCGCCATTGTGTTCAACCAAGCCTTTTGGCGCAGTAACAGCTACGGAAATTCGCCAATTGGCAGCAATCGAGCGAGCGATGTTGGGACGAATCCCTCCATTTCCCGAAATCGAACCACGGCGAGAACGGCGCGGATGACGGGTCTCCGGCGGTTTGGTGGGTCCGTGTCAAGGCTTCACCGAGGTGCTCACCTCGTAGCTTTGCTCACCTTTATCGGACTAAAGCTCCGCCGAAAGGGGACCCATGTTCCACTCTACACGTGCGGGAGGATGACATAGCCTTGTCCAATCAAATGTGGGCTACTGAACGACCAATTCCGAGCAGGTTTGGAAGGCCCAAGAGCAGTCTTCTTTTGTACAACCATCTTTCACCTTTCATCCATCACAGCAGCTGCCCATCTCTCGATCGCTCGTAAAGCATCCTGCGAGCACCCGCGCGATATTACTCTTTCTTCTGAATCCTCTTCCAATTCTCACCTGCACAACGATTCCGAACAATTCATAGCTCTTGCCTCGGCACCGCGTCGCGAGCGCTGAGAGCCCCTGAGAGCTGAAGATCAAAGACATCGCGTGACGAGGAGACGAGCCGCTTCCATCATGGCCGACATCGACGACGAGCTTCTCGCCCTCGCGGGTGGCGATTCAGATGTTGAGGGTTCCGGAAACGAGTCTCGCGACGTGTCGGCGTCGCCGCCTCCAAAGAAGAAGTCAGGCAAGGCGAAACGCAGGGGCCGGGGCGATGACTCCGAGGAGGAAGGCGAGGCGTAAGTGGCTTCTCGATTGGTCATTTTCTTCACCCGCAATGCCGTGCCAGAGGCGCATCGTCGCTGCTTTACCTTTGCGGCATCATGTAGAAGCTGCCTGACAGCTGTTGGTCAATTGCTCTGCTAACATGTCATCCTCGCCGTTCAGGTCTTCTGCTCCCGGAACCCCAAACTCTCTCGAATCGGCGCCAATGGACGAATCCGACTCGGACGCAGAACCCTCCAGATCGCGCGGGGCCGCTGCCGCCGACGAGGATGAGAAATATCCTGTTGACGGCATGTTCGCCAGCGAGGCGGAGAAGGCTGAGATTATGAGTTTGCGTGAAGTTGAACGAGAACAAATCATCGCTGATCGCCTCTCGGAAATCGAACGACAACGACAGAATCGTCTGCTTCGCCAGATGGTCAGCAATGTGGAGAATGAGGAACGTAAGCAGGTCAAGAAGAAGCGAAGTGCCGACACTGCTGAGTTGGAGGATGGCGAGCGCAAGGCGTCACGGCCGCGGACCGGTGGCAAGGGAGAGTCGGCCATGGACTCTCTTCGGAGAGCCAGAGCTGAAAAAGCCAGACGGCGGGAGGACCAGGAGAGGCGGAAGGACGGATACTCCCCCCGAGGGCGAGACGATGCTGAGGATAGCGATGACGATTTCGGCCGCGGCCGCTCTCATTCGCCCGCTGAAGAGGCTCCTCGCGATGAGCCCCCTGCCGAGCTTCGTGACTACGATCGTGTTCGGTTGGGTCGCAACGAGTTTGCTCAAGTTTGCTTTACCCCCGGCTTTGAGTCGGCCATTACCGGTTGCTTCATCCGTATTGCACTGGGACCGCATCCTGACACAGGTGTTGACCAGTACCGCATGGCTGCCATCAAGGGTATGCTTCCATTTCTGTCCTTGACTTGCCATTTCTAATACAACCTCTAGGATTCAAAACCGGCCGGCCGTATGCTCTCAACGGACCCAATGGCACATTTGTCACGGACCAGTACGTCAATGCAGCACATGGAAAAGCTATCAAAGAATTTCCGTTCATTGCTGCCTCGGGCGGAAAGTTTTCCGAGGTGAGTACACATGGAAAACAAAACGCAAATTCGTTGCTGACGAAGGTGTAGAACGAGTTGAATCGATATAAAGCCACTTGTGCGAACGAGAATGTGACTCTTCCTACTAAGAGTTATCTCTCGGAGAAGATTGACGATATCAACGCATTAATTAGTCACAAGTGGACAAACGAAGAAATCAAGGCACGACTCAAGCGCAAGAATGACCTCCGACGCCGTTTCGACCCGGCAGAGCGTGAGCGTGTAGCTCGACTGCTGGAAGAAGCTCGAGAGCGTGGAGATGATGAAAAGATTGACGAGTTGACAGAAGAGCTGGACAAGCTCGGCACCCAGCGTCTTGCCTTCAAGACTAGCTTGGGACCAACCAAGAATGCGGAACAGCCCAAGGGCCAGACAGAACAAGACCGATTGGCAGAGCGTAATCGAGAAAACCGAAGATTGAACGCCGAGGCAGTGCGAAAAGCACAGCTGAAGGAGAAGGCCAAGTCCCGTGAGATCGAGATGGCCCTGAAGCGCGGCGAAACTTACGAAGGGGATATGTCTCGACGATTGAGGACAAAGGCCAAGTTTGTGTACAATGTGAACGAGAAGACGGATGAGAAGACGGCGCCGTCAACTGGCACCAGCACGCCAACAAATGGAACGCCCAAGGCTGCACCAGGAAAGTCACAGTTGCTGCCGCACTTGGCGAAGCTGAAGGAAGAAAAGTACCTTCAAGAAAAGGGCATCCCAACCATCCACAAACCCCTGATGGATGATGACGTTATCGGGTCTCTTGACCTGGACATTGACGTAGAGATTTGATTCGTGGAACAGGCATCACTTTTCAGGGGAGCACGCATGTTAGCAAAAGTGGCTTAATGGGAGGCGGTCGAGTGACAAAAAGGTTGGGCGTTGCGGAATCATTAAGAACATTGGACGTTGCATTAAGATGGATTCATCTCGGATTATGGAAGCCCAGAAATGACTTGGTATATACTTGGTAGAGCCCGCGCCAGGACAAGGCTTCGAATTGCACATTTTTACGCATCCGACCTGATGACATGGCTGTAAGTGGTGGTGAGAATTGTGATTTGCTAACATTATTTGGTTAATATATACAGTCTAAGATTACCTGCAAGTCTCATCGTCCATCGAACCCTAGACGGCACTATTCATCTTTCGCTACTACTGCACACAACATTTGAGATGCTCAGGTCTCAAGGCTCAGTGTTGATGGCCACGACCTTGGCACCCTCGGTCTTGTTTCCTCCCACAGGAGAAGACAGCGCACCTCCCGTGGGCACATACAGAATGTCCTTATCACGCTTCCCGCGGCCAAAAGCGGCAGAGGTCGGTCCGGCCACAGCCAGGGAGTCGACGCTGCCGGCAACGATCCTGGACTCTCCCGTCTCGACGTCGACGTAGGCGATGGAGTTGTCGCTGTTGGCGGCGGCGTAGATGTTGCCGTCGGCGTCGAAGGCGAAGTCGTCGAGGAAGTTGACCTCGGAGGAGAGGTTGGCGACGAGCTCCGGGGCGGCGCCGCGGGAGGGGAGACCCGAGGAGGTCACGGCGACGCGGAAGATGGAGACGAGGAAGGAGTTTGTGAAGTAGAGGTGGCCGCCGCGGACGTGGATGCCGTTGACGCCAATGGGCAGCTGGGCGCCCTGCGCGGGGGCCAGCTCGGGGAAGGAGAAGGCGGAGGCGTCGTAGGTGCCGGTGGCGACGTCGAGGCGGCCGACGAGGCCTGCCGCAGAGTCGGCGATGAGCACGGCGTCCCGGACGCCGGGGATGGCGGACACGCCGTTGAGGAAGGCGCTCTGCTCGCTGAGGTCGCTGACCTTGTCGACGCGGACGACGTCGTCCTCGCAGTTGCCGTGTCTGAACTGGACGGTCCAGGCGCTGAAGGAGCCCGTGACGGGGTGGGCGAGGGAGGAGGAGTTGCCGCCGACGAGGAGGTACGTCTCGCCGGCGGCGGCGGAGGGTAGCTCGGCGATGCCGTAGATGTTCTGGATGGAGGTGATGTTGACGAGGGCGTCGAGGTGGCCGCGGGAGAAGGAAGGGTGCCTGATGGTGTAGAGGGTGGCGGAGGGTTCCATGGCGGTGACGAGGAGGTCGCCGTTGGGGCGGACGGCGATGTTTTCGAGCCAGGAGCCGAGGGCGAGCTGGTCGAGGGTGTGGACGGGGAGGGATGTGGTGAGGGCGAGGGCTGGGAGGGCCAGGGCCGCGAGGAGGGATGTAGAGAGCATGTTGGTGATGGGTTTGAAGGTGAGGATGATGGTGAAGCAGGTGGTGAAGCAGGTGGTGAAGCTGGTGAGTGATATAAAAGGGGGTTGTCTTGGGTTATATATATAGGCAAGTCATTGTATACCCATGCTTGGTGTTGAAGTCCCATGGTGTATTCCGGTGACGGGGTTGATTATGCAGCAGATTTAAGCCACGGAGTTTTCGTATGTGTAATACGGATGTGATCAAGGGTGTATTGTCCCAGCCCACATGAACTTGTCAAGGATGTTTTAGTGTTGATCGTCAGCTGCGTAGGTGAATAATATGAGGAGGATGAGATGTCAACTTGCAGACCGAGAATGTTTTCCCATGTGACAACATGACGATGCTCAAGGACTGATGTAGTGACGAGTTGATGAGTTTGGTATTCTCGATTCATTCTTCATATTACAACTCATACAAGTTTTGGCACAATCGTCAAAGTTGAGCAACCAACCTTCGTACACTTCTCCTCTCACCTCTCTTTCAAATTCTATAAACCAAGGCTGAACTATCGAGTAATCGGTCCCAACGGCGGAACGCTGGACTCCACGGGATGGATTTGCTCCTTGGTGCTGACAAGCGCGCGGCCTGCACTCGGACTCGGACAGCTGAGAAACAACGGGCGGTAGTAGAGTGAGGTTCGGCGTGGATATTGTTCCGTGGAATGGGATCTTTCTGATCTGAAAGGTTCGGAACGGTATTAAGAGGGTTAATATGGACTTAGTATCTGGATTTAATAAGTAAAGACTCCCGGACTTAAGGTGTGGGACGTTAATTAGGACCTTGGCTAGAGTATTCCTTTGGTCTGATGGATTCTTAGGAGGTAAGTGTAAGTGAAAAGATGCACACGTAATCAACGACATAGCTCTATATTAACCATTTAGGGAATATCCCGAGGACATGAGTTGCAAGACAAGTAGTAAGCAATGTCTTTTTATCCATTTTGGGAATATACCGACCCGGCTTATACATCTGGATGACTACGCTAGCTGACAAAGTACTATGCCTCCCAAAACAGTATCATCAACATCACAACCACAACCAAAAAAAAAAAGATGCAAAGAATCCTCTCCAAAAAAGCAAAAGAAAATACATACAACACTCGGCATTCGCTGGTCGTCACCGACCCAACTACTACTCAAGCGCTCCCAGGATTAACGTGCGGAGAGCAGACGGGATCCAGTGCTTTCCTGGGGCTGTGGTCGTATGTGCCGGTGAGCGATGGGAGGTGAGGCTATCAAGATGGGCTGGTGACTAGCCCAAACGCACAACTACTATACCTAACAAGTCTGGCATCATGAGTAGTTTTCCATGTTCTCTCGCGAGTTAAGCTTGTTTTGTATCGCGACTTTCAAGCCCAGAGCCAAACGTAGACAGCCCCGTGAGAATACACAAAGACCGGAGTCTTGGTAGACGAGGATGGCGACTCGGGGCATCCAGTTTATGACATGGTATTGAGCGTTTGGTTTCACATGTCTCTCATTGAAGAACTGGGGCCAGACTTTCCACATAAGATAATGCGAGTTAAACATCAACAGAAGAGACACAACAACACAGGACTGCGGTGGGAGGGTACTCCGAATGCTTGTTTGGGCAGATGGTGCTAATTGACCGTCCAGTATCAACATGATATACATCATTCAATTTGCAATTGGGCTGCATTGTCTACTTGGCACAAATATCCAGAATCTTTACTTAGGTGCATCAAAGAAAAATCACTCTATGTCTCGCTCATGGTCAAATGCCGTCAAATGCAACTTTCTACACCGCGGGTCCATCCAGAGTCCGTCGGTCCTTGAGAAAGTCGAAGCGCCCCTGTGCTGTCCGGAGCGCGTAGAATCCCATCACCAGAACCTGGATGAAGACGCTCCGCAAGGTGGTGCTGACCCCGTCCCTCACCTGTCCCAGGACACCAACCTTGGGTCTCGGTCTGCGGCCATCGAGTTCATCCTCGAAGCGTTCACAAACTTCAATATACAGACGCGGATCATCCGTAATCACGCCATCAATCAGCGCCGAACCTGGATTCTCCTTCTCGTCCTTCTCTGTGCCATCACCCAGCTTGCGCGGGCCGCGTAGATTCTGTCGGATGCACCACTCCATCCAACGGGGATCATTGACCGTCCATGTAAGCAGGAGCTTGTCGGTACGCTGAATGGCACGGAGGAAGAGCCATCCAGGCAGACCGATGAGGGACTGCTGAAGGAGGTTGAAGCCCAGATTGGGAATGGGGAAGAAGTGGTGAGAGTAGAGGAGTGAAGCGCTAATATGAGCGAGAGGATAAGTCGGGAGCAGACGACGGGCTGTCTGCAAGAACTTTGCCTAATCAGAATGTGAGTACGCTGTGAAACTCCCGCCTCGGAGACGGCTCATGCTGAGAAGGCTTGTCTTACGTTCCAACATCCCAAAACAATGCGCTGGTCCCACGGAACAGGACCCTGTACCTCATCAAGGGTTCTTGAGATGGCACCCATCAGGTCATCCGCGTTGTCGTCGATCTGGATACCCCTGTTAGCATCATCATCGAAAACACGTCATCACGTTCGACACATACTTTGATATCAAGAACAACCCAAATCTTCTGAAGCCGCGGAATGGCCAGCCACTCGAGCAGATCCTTGAACCTCGGCAGAGGCTCGTGAGGCTCCCTCACCGTGCGGAGCGTCTTGAGATAGTCCCAATCGCAGTCTGCAATCTTCTTGTCCACGCCGTAGCAGCGTTTCAAAGAAGGGTCCTACACGTTTTTCCCATGTGAGCCTCCATGTTATCATTTGCAACTAGCCGCGCAAGCGTCATCTGCGACGACAAGTGTGTCGTGACTTACATGTGACAGTACAACCACCCCGTCGGCGGAGAGGTGCACATCCGTCTCGATGGCATGGGCGCCGACCCCGACAGCGCCCTGGAAGGCGGCCATGGTGTTCTCGGGCCATGTAGCCTTGGCGCCGCGGTGGGCGATTGCCTGCGGCAGACGGCGAGTCGGCGACCGCGGCGACACGAGGGCGGTGGCCCAGGGAGCTTTTTATTTTTCTCGGCGGTCAGCTTGGGATGCTGACGCTGTGGAACGTGGCAGCTCTGGTGCTGGAGAGATGGCGCCTGCTCTTGGGTGCAGAGCCAACCTCCTCCCAGAGAGAGAGAGAGAGAGAGAGTGTGTGTGTGTGTGTGTGTGTGTTACCTTGTGGAATATCCCCTTGCTTGATGAGAGGCTGCGTTTCGGCCGCCATGATTGTACGCTCAGGAGTAGGCTGGTTACGTCGCCGGACGATGTTGTTGCTGTTCAAGTACGGGGACGGACGGAGGTGAGGCCGGATGTAGCGGGTATTGCAGCCGGAGATGGTTGACCAACGAGAGGACATCAAGCCACATGCATATCGACTGCAGATGGGGATTTTCTACAAACGGAAATCAAGAGAGAAGGGAATCACATTTTGGCCATGGGTTCGCAATCACAGTCAAAGGCGAAGGCTGGGGGAGGGAAACCAAGGCACCTCAGTCTGCTAACTCCGGTCCGTCGTGACCTTTAATTCCAGCCAACCACTGCCAGAGCAAGATGCGCGTGCCTGACTACCACAAGCACCTACACTGTACAGAAGGTACGAAACGCATGCCTGCCTGCCTGGTCAGTGATCACCCGCTACTTCCACGGGCCCAGCACCCGTCGGACTTTGCCAAGCACCGTACCCCGGATCCCAGGCTTCAAGCACCAGCCACAGATTGCGCCATCAAGATAACAGGGGAACATCGCGACATCACAGCACAGCACAGCCACATACTGTACTGTACCTGGCATCGCCTGGATATCTACATTCGGCACCTCTACCTAAACGTGGGGGTTCTCCCGCAAGCCAAGATCAACTCAAAAAAAACCGTCCCAAAGTCAAAATAATAAAGCTGTCGCTTAAAACAGTTCTTGGCAAGAGTGTTTTTCTTCCCAAGGACCAGAAGAGGAAAATTCAAGGACACGAACGCCCAGCATCGAATCCGGCCCCCCCCCCAGCCAGCACAATTTGTTCCTTCATTCTCGCTTACACAGTTCACTTTACTTTTTATACAGCACATCCCGCTCCGAATCACGCCGGCCATCGCCCCCGGCTTCCTCCCGGTCTGGACCTCTGCGATGCATTTTTTTTTTGTTTCCCGGCACTATTCCGCAACCCTTTTGTAGCATTATATTCCTCCCTGCTCTCTCTCTCGCAGCACCCTCCTCACGCGACATCTGCATCCCGTTGCGTCCACGCCCCCCCCCTTCCCCTGGTCAAACCCCAAGGCAAGGTTCCGGCTGTTCTGGACGGCAAGTCTGTAAACGTCTCAGCCCATTTTCATTTTCTCCGTAAAATACAATCCTTGTCGACGTGGGCCTTTTTTCCCCAAGGTCTGGGAAGAAGCAAAGAGTTACCCCGTACTTGATGCTTTTCTCCATGATCTGACTTGACGTAAGGAGCACAACGTACCTTGTTAGGATAACAAGACATCACTCACCTTGTTAGGTACTTGTTGGTTTTGGTTCACGTAGCCCCGATCCATTCCTTGGCCCCCCCGGTTGCCTGTACTCCATACCAACATTCAGGTAGGAGTCATACTAAGTATGCATAGCTTGCGTGGCTTGCAGGTGAGACTTGATTTACACGTCGTTCCGAGTAGGCGGTAAGCAGCCGACGCTGTCATCACGAGACGAAGAAACGGCATGTACATGTTTTGAATCTTCTTGCTTTTTGTTTGGAGCCATACTGTGTTGAGCTCTGCTATGTCTTTGTGCTATATACTCGCAAGGCCACACAGCCATTCTGGAGCTGACCAACTTTCCCATGGATAACCCTCCGATCATTCCAAATAACAATAAACTGATGGGAAGCCTCCAACGCCCCCAATAACATTAGTATCCAATACATCAAATCAAAGCCAGACCGCTCCGCCAAGTAACGACAGTCGCCATCCCTAAGAATCAATCAAGGCTCTGTCAAACACATCATTTCGAGTCCAAATATCCCCATCCCACATAAACGCCGTCAAGATTTTCCAAGCTCAAAAGCAGCCATCATCCCAAAGCCAAAGTAATTCATCCAAAAGCCATTGCAGCTTCATAAAACACCCACACCCCGAATAGGTATCATAAAAATTTTTGCTTGACCCTTACATAGGGTATGACGCTTCCATCATATGATTTTGTTGTGCCATCATCTGGTTTCGGTAGTCGACGCTCTCCACACTCAACCCAAGTTCCGATGGTCCAACCTCCTCACCCGAGCTGAGACTCTCATCGCTCATGCTGAGAACGCTCTGAGGGGGGTTTGGGTTGTTCCCAAACTCACCAATGCTGAAGCCGGTGAGGTCCCAGTTGTCCGGAGGCCAATCACCGCAGTTGCTCACGGTAATTGACGCGTCGTTGACCATCGGGTTGCCGCCGTAGATGGCATCGTAGACATTGTTAAGTCCACCGTCCAGCGAGCCCAGAAGAGTCTCCCACTCAGTGCTCGATACACCCTTGCTGTTAACCATGGGTGAGTGACCCATGGGAAGGCCATGGATGTTCTGTCCAGGTTGTCCCTGCATACGGTTTTGCTGTGGTGAGGAAGGCTGAGATCCGGGAGATCCAAAGGGCATGAAGTCGAGATTTGGCCGCGACATCGGAGAGTTCCTGCCATTGGGGTTGGAGACTTGCGACATGGACATACGGTGGTCTCGGTGTGCCATGGGTGCCTCGGCCGGCACATTGTCAAATGACTGGCGAGACCGAGAGCGGTAAAACTCAGGTCGCTGACCAGCCACGGTGGGCATAGTCATGCGGCGAAGCTTCTCTTGCTGTTGCAGCAGATCGCTCTCGCTGGAAGCCGCACCAGGAAGCTGACCGAGAGTATAAGGTGTGGCTTTTCTCGTTCCGACCGGCGGCGATCCTCGGTTGGAGGGGGTCGGCATGGAAGCCTCACGTGAAACGGAACGCATAGGCGATCCGATTGGCTCGTCCACCGTCACAAGCTGGCTAGCCACACGCTTGAAGTCGAGAGCACCAGCAACTTGGCTCTTGTCGAGAATCTTGATGGCTGCATTCACCAACCGCTCACCATCGCGCATCATCTTGCTGTCATTCTTCAGATCAACCGTCTGGTAAAGTAGCGTCATGCCGCAGAGAACGAGCAAGTCCGTCTTGTTCATGCAGAACGTAAACGTCATGCTGCGCTCCTCGAGCAGCTGGAGAATCTGGATGATGTGCTTGCTCGAAGTGCCGACAGAGATGAGCGCAGGTGCCGCCTTCGGACCCAGGCTTGAGCCAACCGCGGGGCGATAGATAAGCGTGCGAATGTAATAGTACGCTAGGGCCTGTCATTTCGTTAGCACCAGAATCTTAGAAAATACCTCAACGCCTATTTGACATACCAAGAGCGGCGATCGGCTGCCAGTGACGTCTGCGGAGGGCTTGTCTTGCACAAAGTTGAGCCTGAGGTGCGACGGCAGGTTGTCGTACCAAGCGTCGAGCTCGGCTTCGAGGGACGACATCTGCTGCAGCGACAACTCATGCGACGACGAGGCAGGATAGTTCTTCTCCAAGACCTTGGCCAGAACTCGAGTGCCACGGAACAAAGCCAGAGCACTGGACAGCCGAGTGTATTCACCAGGAAGGGTAGGCTGGAAGCCCTTCTCGGTGACATACTCGTCATCAGTATCCGAGGGGTACTCGGCCTGAACATCTTCCTCCTTCAGGAGCTTGGGCAGACCGAGAATGGCGGCCGAGAAACTGTCACATGTTAGTTGTATAACTCGCAAAGCACGGGTGGCTTGTGACATACCAGTCGAGTGTGTAGAGAGTCCAGAAGACCTTCTTTCGGGTCTCGATGGTCAAGGCGCCGAAAGAAAAACGCTTCTGGCTCTGATGGAGGCCAAGGCGCAGCGCTAGGCCAATGGCGATGCCCTTGTAATGTTGCAGGCGCTTGTAATCAGCGCGCATGGTGCAGTAGAGAAGCGCCAGGGTGAGACACTGGAGGGTGTTCATGGTGTTCTCCATGAGAACAGCATCGAGAGCGTTGCGCCATTGCTCCTCGCACACAGCTAATTGAGGAAGATCGGGAGCATCAGATGACAGACCAGCAATGTTGAAGACGAGGTAGAGTTGGGCAAGCTTGTGATTGCTCTTGACCTTTTCGGGATCGGCGACAAACTCCTCGTAGACGTGAAGGAAGGTGGGCTTGTGGAGGACAGGGAATAGAGGCGCCCATTCCTGGAAGTAGACGTTGACGCAGCGGTCTGAGAACAGCCGCGGTGGTATCCGCAGGGACTGATCAGAGGGCTTGGGGCCTAAAGACTCGCATCCTTGGATATGCAGAAATGCCTCGGGATTAAAATCTGTAGTGGGTTTGCCGGTTTCTTGGACCTTGCGCTTAAACGACTCTGCATGCCTCGGTTAGAACATGAACAAATTGGGCCACGGAATTTGAAAGGGATTCAGAAACTCACCGATGAAACTGCGACCGCTGGAAGCACCCATGAAGTATGAGTCGGAATTCTCAACGCCGAGGAGGAGAGGTGCGGCTTGCACCCGGAAGGTATCTTCTTTTGTGGAGTGGCCCTCGGGAGAAACGGCGGCGACCGGGCTGGAAGCCGTTGAAACGCATCGCCCGCTCCCGCCGTGCATCTTGGAAAGCATATCGATCTTCTCGTCCTTCTCATCCAGTAGATCCTTGAGTTCTCTTACTTCGGCCTCCAGTTGTCTTACTCGCTCCTCGAGAGACTCTGTGTATCCGCGGGGAAAGGCGCGGCGGCTGAGCTTGTCGCTAGTCCGGCACTCGAAGCCGACGTTGGCGCATTGTGAACAGGTTGGTCGGATGCCGTCGCAGCGGATCTTTTTGCTTCGGCAGCGGTCACAGGCCTGGGCGATCCTGCTCTGCGAGCTGGTGCCGACCTTGATGACCTTCATGGGAAGGATTCCGGGCATGGTTGCGGATATAAGTGTATGTTGAGTATGTGTGTGTTGTAGTGTAAAATAGTCGTCAGGGTCGTTGTAAAAATAGAAGTCGCTTCCTGGTCCTTTGGGGCCGGATGTCGTCCTTCGTTCACCAGCTTAGATCATCTACTCATACCAAAGCCAATGAGTGTTGAGGTTGTTGTGATTTGTTGTGATTATTGTCTTGTTCCAGGGCGAGGAGGTATCCGGGTGCCGGGGATATGTGTAAGTGCCAACAGCCGAGCGGGAGGGGGATCGCAGCTACACGGCAAAGAGCAAGGTATAAATAAGGACAAATAAACCAAAGGGTAATCCTTCAGGGGTATCAAGTATGGAAGATGAAGAAAAAGGATGGGGAAGACTTGAAAGATATAGGAAAGATATGATAAGAGAGAAGATCAGGATCAGGAGAAAGGTGGAAGGAGCAGGGGGGAGACGAGGAATATGAAGGAAAATGGCGAATTTTTAGAAGGTTCCGGGGGTGGGAAGAATAAGAAGAAATGAATCAACGGGGGGTGGGTGTGTAGAGAGCTCTGGAGCCCAGGCCCCAAAGACGTGAGTGTGGAGTTGGAATGGGAAAATCCTGGGGCAGTCTCTGGGGGGGAGAAGACGGGAAAGCTCGTGCCCGCCCACCTTCCTCCCACCTACCTTGCACCTTCTTCCACCTTTCTTTACAGCGCTCCTCTTGGCTCTTGCCTATGCTGCTTTCTGATACCAGGTAGTTCGACAGAAAGGCGCCGTTGAGTGAAGAATCTCGCGGAGAAAATGGTATCGGTGACCAAATAGCACGCATAAGTCTACACGGTACGAATGATCCAACAGCCTCTCTTTCCCTCTCGTTCTCTCTCTGTCAGTCTCTCTCACTGCCTGCCTGCCCAGCCGCTGCTGCTGCTGCTGCTGCTGCTCCTGCCGCCAACGCCGCCACGGCCCTCCCCAAAGCACTAGCGCTCAGTGGGGCCCCGCCAGCTGCTGGGTCGGGGGCGGTAGGGTAGGTACCTCAGGTACGTACAGCCGCAGCAGGTGTCAGTGTGGCATGCCCTAAACCTGGCCGGGCCGGGGAGTGCGGATTGGGTGCCCTTTGCTTGGTGTGCAGGTATGGGCGTGTATCGTCGACTCAATTCTCAGGGACCTAGTCACCTCCCACACACAAACACTCGCACGCTCGCACACGCACACGTACATGCGCGCGCACTCACTCACTCGCTCATTCACACACACCCTCGCTCTCTTCTTGTCCGAGTCAATGTTTAATGTCAGGTCCCTTGTCGTGGAGAAAGGAGAAGGACCCTTTTGTCTGACTGTTCACTTCACTTCATTTCCCTTCTCCATTCTTTTCTGCCCAAACCTCGTTGATGATAGATAGGTAACGTAGGTAGTAAGCAAGCTTGTCAGCTACTGCACTGTACGAAGTACTGTATGCACATTGTATGTATTGTATGTGTGTGGGATTCCGAAGTGTGCCGTTAACTGATAGACTCTTGGGATTAACCCGGATGGATACCTACACGTTTCGCCCTGACATGAGTCTAGACCCCAGCGGAATAGGTAGCAGATGCAGCTTACGTCTACGGATTGCATAGTATGCGGGAGAGACTGGTGCAGGTAGCCCAT
>JALNIO010002253.1:103383-122202 GCA_023509875.1 Rugonectria rugulosa | reverse complement strand
GGGGGGGGGGTCGGCGGAATTCGGAGAGCAGTTCGCACATTGTCTAGAGCGAGTTCAGCCCGCGATACTACTCTCCATGCTATATGTGTGTGCACAAAGTACATACTACCCAAGTGCCAGTGCCATGGTAATTTACCCAGCCCGTTGCTACACAGTCTTACATGGTTATGCCTCAGCCCAACCCATCGTTCGCATTCCCCTCGTCATAGCCTCGCCCCGAAATATGAGGACGCTTCAAGTGCGGGCTGTGATTTGCGGAGGGTAAATTTCTCTGGTTTCCGCAAGGTACTCTTTAGGCCTTGAATGTTGTTCCTTTCCAAGCCTGCTTCTTACTCGAGGCAGTAAGCCCTATCATACTATCTGGGTAGCTATGTCTGGCGCAGAGTCATACCCAACCCTCCATGCATCAAGGGAGCTCACGGCAACACCGGTGAATAAACTCTAGAACGTTCGCAACAGCCCACCCTCCATCTCTGCTCATTTGTTTATCGTCCTTCTCGTCCCTGATGCCATACCCCGGATTGTTCACCGTTCACTTTCTCCCCAGATGCGGGGAACCCCGGGGGGGGAGGGACCTCATCAAGCTCAGCCTTGAGTTTTTCCCTTGCCCAGACCAATCTCACACGAGTCCATCCACATCTTGCACATCGGTTCGTGGCCCAGCTTCCCCCATTCATGCATCATGGCGCCGTCCCTCTCGTCACCTCGCTCCACCCTGGCCCCTCTCGCAGGCCACCTCCGCGTCTTGCACACGCCACTTCCCTCCCCTCCCTCCCCTCTGCCATAGCTCACTTTCCAATAGCTAACAGATCATGAAGGTCACTCTGCACATGGCTCAAGGTGAGCTAGATCAGGTCCGCCACGTTTCCTTCTCCTGCTCGATGTCCTGAACTGCCTCGAAGCCATGCTTTTGACACCTCGTGATGGCATTTTCCACTAACACCGCCTTTTTTCTTCCCAGCCAATGACGTCCCGCCCTCCACGACTTTGGAGCTCCTTACCCCGGAGCCGCTCCTAGTGTTGCTAGTACACACAACACATCTTCACCCGGACATCGTCCGCACTGCGCTCTCCCCCTCGATATGACCCCTCGAGATCGTGCTTTCTTCTTGTCTGGAGTCTGGAGATTTCCCATGCCTGCATTCCCTGCATGTCATGAGCGCAAACATCAGATCGTTTTACGCGGGGTGATGCCACTGCGGTACGTGCGCTTGGATCCCAGATGTAGATAACCCCATAAACAACATGCGAGAATCTAGATTGCCCAGTTTTCGACAATCAACAAAGATTGATCACAGCGTTCTTGCAATCTGGGGTCCAAGGTGCCTGTCCCACCCCGCAAACTTGGTCCGAATCTGGGGATCAGCTTCGAATGGGGTTGGGTTAGGTGAAAGTACGGGGTTGGTTTTACCACGACCTGGTGTTGGCTTCATCGTGATCTCTTTCTCTCTGGTGAACCAGAAGAACCTTATGACCCTCCATTTCAACTTCCCGAACATTCAGGCTTAATTAGATCACAGTGCCACAGAGTCAGTCCAAGACCCAACAACCCGGAACCGTACAGTACATGTATCGTACTGTATGCATGCACGCCTACGGAGTATGTAGATGCCACAAAGTTTGGTATACATGCTATGTATGCAACAGGAGTAGACAGCTAGAGCCTCACTATGGTGGAACGCTGGAACACCGAGCTGACCTTGGTCCAAGACGGGTTCTTTAGTATCAACTTAGAAGCAGACAGAGAGCTTCCTAAAGCCAGCCCTAAGGCTCATTTGCAGACTTTGCGCTTCGCTCACGCGAGCCAATGCAACCATGGCGCTGGTCCCTTCGCAACAGTGCCAAAGTGCTTGACTCCGTGTCTCGAACCCTCGAACCAGCCCTCGTAATGTCGTCCGTGCCATGCTGGACCGTACTGGTGCGTCTGGCGCCGTGTCAAACAGTCAAAGCTTGTTACGGCGTGCCATCGAGCAGCCCGGGGGAGCCGCAGTCTCCACTTCGGAGCCGCAACAATTGCGGACGCAGATCCCTGATCCGCAGCTAGACTGTCTGGGGCCTGGAATGGACAATGGGCATTTCAATGTATCAAATCTTAGACCTTCATCCGTCATTTTCGACGCGACGCCTGACTCCTATTCCAGTCCCGTGATCGTGGACGTAGAAGAGCGTCGTGCATCAACTATGGTAAAGTGCGTTCCAGGGGCGAACCGCACCAGCCTGCGTCGTCGCCAAGGAGGCAAGGAGGTGCCTATAGTACCTAGAGTACTCAGTACTACACGCACTCCGTACCAAAGAACCAAAGACGTACCTATAGTCTAACCAGGTACAGCATTTCCTCGAGGGAAGAAGCTAAGCCATGCGAGATCCGCCACAGGTGTGCCCTGTGAACTCATTCTCTCCCTCTCTGCAATCCCTCCGCCAGATTGCCCCGAGTCCCGTCCCATCTGGGCCATCGCTCGGGGGCGTCTAGCGCACTGTCGCAACGACTTCGGATCCGTCTTTTGGTGCAATTTCCAACCTACATGCGATCCGCGAATGGGGAAGCCTGTAATCGATTGGCTTGGTGGAGAGATTAGCCCGCTATAGCCAACCTTTCCACAGCACTGCATATGTAATACCTAACTCAACACATAGGATAGGAGAAATTATTCAGTCGCAATGTTGCGGACAAACCGATTGTAGCCCAGATTTTACAGGTAAAAACAGTAAACGAAGACGCTGCGATCTCGCCAACGTCAGTGTCCGCCGAGTGTGGGATGCATTTTGCCCTAGAGTCCCTTCCCCTCACGAGAACGGTCCGGGAAGATGCGTGGCCGGCGAAACCCCAACATCTCCCCCGCATCGCATCAGAGTGCATCGACTCCGGACTCGTGCCGGGCCTACTAACCTTGTACCTTGCGGTAGGCATTGATGCAGTCGCTGACGACTCAGCCCCAGCGCTGGGAGTAGGATCCATGGATTTTCTGCCTTTTGTCTGTGTTGTGCACTTTTCTGACATCGTTACTCCATGTCCAACCAAAGGTCTTCCAGGCATGGGACGCGCGATTTTGTGCCGTCAAGGCGCTGAGGAACAGACGAGATCGAGCCACCGCTGTCTCGACCATACACTGCGTGTGCAATTTTCCCAGTGCTTCTCCAAATTTGCAGTTACACCCTTTGTCTCACAACGCGACCAATCTCTCATTGAACCCATCCTTGGGGAAATAAGTATCTTCGACATATCGCATCGCGCAAGGAAATTGAGACACTGCAACCTGAAGATGACCAAATACTGTAAAGGGTCGTCAATGGGCGATGCCAGAACGAGTCGCGCAGGGGCACATCATTACTGCATGAGGTTCTCAGCCAACAGGCGCAGATTAACGCCTTTCAAGAAGTCTTCACAGTTTGGGGAAGTCAGCGGAACCTGGCCGAGTTCATGGCTGCAGCAATGATGGAAACCCGGGGGCGATTTCCATTTTGGATGTTGATGCGCTGGCCGAATCACACCCTGAGGTGGACGAGAATGTGCCGGAGACTTGATGCAGAAATAGCGTTTGAATTGTTCCCTCTTTCAGGTGTGCAACGGTACATCGAATCCTTTGGGGTAACATGGCCAAATGTTAATGCTGAACGAGTGAGGGGTACCAAGGAGGCACGTAATTTATTGGCGTAAAGCCAAAAGCTTGGTACCGATCAACGGCGAGGTGCGACACACTCGAACGACTTCCTGCGCAAGCGCGGTACGTACTCGGACCAACCGCCAGTAGGTCACCTCAGGCAGTGAGAGAACGTTCGCTTGAGATCTGTGGAGCACTGGAGAGTCCGAAGTCAAGGTCCGGTCGGAGCTGCCCCACGTAGCCGAGGAACGGAATTGGTCGGTCCGCAAAGCGGGGGTTACGGTGTGCTCGGTCAGCTAAAATCATCCTCCTCATTGGCTGGTGGTTCTGGAGCTTGTCCACTTTCGGACACTTCCATAGATCCGAGATAGGCCACCACGTGGTCGTCCGCTAAAAGATGGGTCTTCTATAACAGACAATGACGTACCGGGTTAGTTGCGATAATATCGATACAGAAAACAGAGCAATGCGCAGATGGTGTAGGATAAACTTGGGGCGAATTATACGTTTCATGATTGAGAACTCCCCAGTTTCTGGGGATCCCAGATCGGTGGGCCAGAAGAAATGACGGGGGCGTTCGGTAATTTTTTGACTTTGGTGCTGGGGTAAACAGTCTGGGGACGGGGGAGCTTGCCAAGCATCTTGCGTGATGCTTGTTGTAAAAGCAGGGAAACGGGAATGGGAATCTCGGCAAATCGGTATTGAATCGAAAGAATCCCATGACGTATTGCCACTTGGCTGAGTCTTGGTTGAGACACGAAGAAATGACGGCGGGGCTCAGAAGCTTCGAGGAATAGCAAAACGTTGAACAAACTTCACTCACCTGGCGGTCAAGCGTCTCAACAGCGCTCTCCAACACACGCCTCTCGATGTCTCTGAGCTTTACAGCTTCTTGGACACACACCTCTCTCACTTTTCCTGTTCGGCACAATGGCTCCAAGGTCTCAAGGGAAAAGTCGGAGCTGAGGTGTGTCAACTGTGTCAAGACCAGTTCGTGCAACACAACCACCACACGCAGTCTAAAAACTTGTTGGAGGGGGTGTCCCTCGATGAGGGATTCGAAGTCGCGTGCTCGTCCCGTAACATCTTCATCCTGCCAAAATAACTTCAACTGCCGTTCCCCATCCGTGCCCTGCAAGACTCGGAACTCCAGACCGTCTTCTTCGTTGAGGCACATCAGGTAGGCGAACGCGCTTGACCACTCCAGTGGCCCGTCCGTCCGGGAAAGCTGCAGTACTGGTGCTTCCTTGAATATGTGGAGTTTGGCCTTTCCGAGCGGATCTCCAGGCATTGCGTCTAGAGGAAGCACTAGCTTGTGCACGGCATGTTCGGGGTCAATGAATCCATAACTGAAGAGCATCTCAGCGGCCGACTTCTCTTCTCCGTACGTGATGGTTACTTCTTCCCCACCCATCACCTCCACACCGGGCCGCAGGAATAGGACAACGCCATCGTGCTCATCTTCCTCATAGTAGGCCGTTGGGCGATGTGAGTGGTTGACCATGTCAAGTGCAGGAACCATGGCGACCCCAGCTCGGGGAAGTTCCAGACATCGGGATCGATACCAAGCCTCAACCAAAATCCAGTCCTGGATAGTGGCAGTCCCCTTTTCCCAAAGGAGCGAGTTCCAAAATGTCAGCCCCGAAGATTTTTCGCGCAGCTCATCAAATTGCCCGGCAAGGATGGCGAGCTTAGATTCCAGTGCAGCCTGTCCGAGATTAGTGCTTGGTTGTTCACTTCCCCAGATCATCCCCAACTTCATTCTACTCTCCACGGGGTAGCTGCGGTTCCGCAACTGTTGCCCCGGAAAGCTCTAGGCACCCTCACAAACTTGGGGATGGTTTCTCACCTCCAAAGAAGTGCCTTGAAGGAGAGCTCGCTCGGCTTCCGTCCACATTGTGGGAACAGGTACATAGCGTGGCAGAAACTTGAGATACTCAGTCCAAGGGGTTGAAGCACAACCTCTGGAACCCACATGGTTGCGGTGTGATGATATGAATTGGGCCAACAGGTATAGCAAGATGTCATTACGGGTAGACTGGGCTTCATGTTAGCGAACTTGCCGGCTCCCAATTCCAAGTGACCTTCCGCCGAGTCTTACCTGATGGCCAGCCACCTCTAGCAGCTGGCGGAAGTTTTGGTCGACATTTGCATATTCCTTCACAGTCTCTGCTGAGAGCACTAGGTCGTGGGGGATTCGCAGCAACGTGTTCGGACTCTGACCGACGTCTCCATCTCCCTCTCCGTTGGCGGTGAGCGTTCTCAGGTCTAAATCTGCCACCAAGCCAAGCCCTTTGCCCTCGGTCTCAGCAAGCTTGGTGTTGTTGAAATGAACATCATTAAAGCGAATCCAGGTGGGAAAGGCATCAATGGGCAGTGTCGAGGTCGATGGCATGATGAAAAGAATCTCGAGTCAGAGCAACGATGGCGAGGGCTTTTTTAAAAAGAAAACAGCCTGGTAAGCTCTGGCCGACTTTGGCTGGTACGTAGAGGAAATTGATGTCCGACTTTCTGTAGCTCTGCTTGAATGTGAGGCCTTTTCGATGGATAACTGGGGTTTGTGAGAAGGGACTTTGATGTCCGGAGGGAGGAAGAGGCTGACCCACTGGCACTGGTGTTGCAGTCCCGCGTCATAGCCCAGGACTAATACTCTGTACAGATTCCCACCAGCCGAGTCAAAGTGATATAAAGAGATCGCTTTCCCTCTTAACCGAGGATTTTATTTGGACCGGTTGTTCGCCCAGAAGGATGAGTTTTGTAGAATTGAAGTAAATGCTGCAGAAAATATCTTTTTACGTTCCGCAGTGTAGTTGATCTTTTGTATGTAAGGTATCTACATTAATAGTCACACCTGACAATTCGTCCCTTTCAAATTCGGTTCTGGTAGGAAACCTGAGCCCATACCCAAAATACATTGGCTGTGCCACACAAATTCATACAAAATCACCTCATCTCAATGTCCCCCATATATGTGCGTCGATAGACAGAGTGCGTCTGCAGCATTCCTGCTACTGGGTCCATGTGCTTCAAGGTTCCCCGTTTGTCAGTCAACACCTTGGCACCTTCTAGGTCTCCAGTAATTGAGGCTCGTTCCTGCGCTATGTAATCGGCAAATCCCCGGCTTTGTCGTGCATTGACGCAATGCCGCTGCCTTTACGGATTACAGGACTTTTTTTTCGGGGCAGGAGCATTGACAGGTGATGTGCCTTACTTCGTAGACTCGACGAGTTTGCGACCCCCACATGTAAATTTGTGCGTCAATGGTATTCACTTGATATCATCGTCACCGAGGATTAATCGCTTCTTCGACCTGTTCGTTGAATAGTACTACCTTTGCTTTAAGATCATTTGGTCAGACTAAAGTCAGTCCTCCAACCGCGAGAGCCCTTTTCCCCTCCCCCTCCCTTAGCGCCAGCCTCTTATCATCCCACGTGCTGTGTGAGGTTCCCTGAAAAAGTTCAACATGCCTCGAGATCCGCTCATCGGTTTGGTGGGAAAGCCTTCGGCGGGAAAAAGTTCGACTCTCAACAGTCTGACTGACGCTTCTTCCAAAGTTGGTTGGTTCAAGGACCCTGCCCAAAGTTCTTGTCGTGGGCGCTGATCGCATCTCTGTACAGGCAACTTCCCGTATGCGCCCTCCTCTTAAATATCCACGTACTCTGCCGTTATCTGTGTCTTTGTTCCGTATACTACGCGTCGAGCACCGTGGAGCTGATCATCCCTCGTCAGATTCACCACCATTGACCCCCAGCGAGCGATTGGCTACCTCCAGATCGATTGCGCATGCGCGCGACATAAGCTGCAGTCTCGATGCAAACCCAACTACGGTTCATGCGATGATGGACGTCGCTCGGTACCGATCGAACTTCTCGACGTAGCCGGTCTTGTCCCCGGCGCACATCAAGGTCGCGGTTTGGGAAATAAGTTTTTGGACGACCTGCGTCACGCAGACGCATTAATTCATGTCGTCGATGTCTCGGGAACCGTTGACGCTGAGGGCAAGGAGACAAGAGGTTATGACCCATCTGTGGACATTGCGTGGCTCAGGAGCGAGATTGTTGCTTGGGTCCTGGGAAACTTGATGCAGCGTTGGGGTTCTATTCGTCGCCGGCATATGGCCATCAAAGCAAACGCAGTAGAAACGCTACAAGCTCAGTTCTCAGGATACGGTGCTACCACGACGGTCATCAACCGGACCTTGGATCGCAGCGGTGTTAAGGAGCCTTTGGAGGATTGGAGCGATGCCACTATCGAGCATATTGTGAATTGTTTCATTGACGAAAAATTCCCGACGGTTATCGCGCTCAACAAGATTGACCATCCAGACGCGGACAAGAATATTTCCAAAATCGCAAAGCAGCAAGACCCCAACACCATTGTTCTCTGCTCAGCCATATCCGAGATTTTCCTTCGAAAAATGGCCAAGCAGGGTTACATCAAATACGTCGAAGGTAGCGAGTTTGTTGATACCAAGGAGGACCTAATAGAGCAAGGCGATCCCACTGGAGGCGGCCTCAAGGATCTTGACGAGAAGAATCGAAACAGAATAGAAAACCTCAAGGACATGGTTCTCTACCGGTTCGGCTCCACGGGTGTGGTTCAGGTCCTGTCCAAAGCCGCTGAGATCTTGGGTCTTGTCCCCGTCTTTCCTGTCCGCAATACGTCGACCTTTTCCTCGGGTGCATCGGAATCCAAGTTTGTCTTCAGAGATTGTGTGCTGGTTAAAAAGGGGTCAACGGTCGGGGATGTTGCTCGCAAGGTGATGGGCGACGCACCAATTGCCTTTGTGGAAGGTGTTGGGAATATTCGAGTGTCTGAGGATGATGTGGTGGCAGTGGGCAAGAATGATGTGAGTTATTGTACCGAGTTTTATTGGGAATATGCTAAAACAATACGCAGATTCTATCGTTCAAGGTTGGTAGAGGCTGAGCATAACAAGATATCTACTTGGAATTTGGCACTTCACTCTCAATATCGACTTAAATAGAGTCCTGGGATTGCAGTTCGCAGCTACGCAAATGAAGCAGATTTCCTACAAGCTATTCATGCATTGATTTAGATAGATCGGGTTGCATAGAGGTCAATACATGCAAAAGGCATACTACCTTACTACCGGGAACATTGATCGTTGCATGCAAGACCACCCTGTAGAGATGCCGAATTGTCAGTTGGTGCGCCGATACCTCACTTCATACCCTAATCATCGCGCAGCTCTTCTATCGGCATGGGCCATTCCCTTGGCCTCTCGCCACAGATCAATTCCACGCCTTGCTGCGCTGTCAACACCCCGAGTTCGTCCAGTTTTGCACCTTTGACCACCGTCTGGTACAGCTTCTTCAGCTTGGTGACAGCCAGTATGGATTTGAGGACGTTGGAGAATTCAGGGCCCTCGTAGTGTCCCGAGTTGATCTCGAGTGTTTCGAGGTTTGGGAAGCTGGCCAGGAACGAAGGGAGGGGGGAATCGTTGTCGCTGAAAGCGAGCAGCGGGAAGCGGAACTCGAAGACGCCGAGGCAGCGGATGGAGGACGCGCCACGCAGCCACGCGTGGTCGTCGATGTGCTGGATGCTCGTGGATCCTTGGCGGACGTTGTGAGGTTCGAGTGGAAAGACCAGGTCCAAGGTGTGAAGCTTCCCGGATGTGATGGCGTCTTGGAGGACTTCCTGGAGTTTGCTCGGTGTGATGAGGGCCCGGCTCAAGCGCAAGGAGCGAAGGTCCTCGTAGTTGTTGTTCTCTTCAGAGTCATCGGCTTCTATGGGGGCGGGTTGGTGATTGAGCATGTTCGATATGACTCTGAGCCCCAAGGGGCCAATCTCGTCATATTTCCATCGAAAATCGAAGTCAATGTGCTGCAACGTTTTCCCACTTCGTATTGAAGTGAGTCTTCGAATGTTCTCTGATGTTTCTGGGTCGGAATCCGTCGTGCCATTGACGACTACAGTCTTGAGGTTTGGCCAGACGGTATCGAGCTCTTCTTCTTGCAGACCACCAGCGCCTAACTGGACTTCGCTGAGCCATAATTGCTCCAGGTTGGTTGTCTTTGACGCTATTCGAAACTGCGTACAGTTAGAGGTTTCGTTTTGATTGCATACACGGGTCTCTTACAATTTCTAGTCGAAGGGGATAGGGCCTGCTATGTTCTTCTAGTCGGAGATACTTCAGATGTGGCAGTTGAGGAAATTGTAGATCCGTTCTGCTGCCAACTTGGGGCAGACCGGCAACGCGAAGATATTGAATATTCTGAGAGGCATTCTGTATTAGGGGTTGCAGTAGTTCGGGCTTTTCCCCTATAATCTCCCGCAGGTCGATGTAGGTAAGCTTAGCAAAGGCAGGCGAGCCCAGGGGAAGCTGCAGTCGTTCTTTCGTCGAGCCGCCCAAGGTGAGACGGTCTAGGTTTCTCGCATTCTGAGCAATGGCGAGGAGTTTCTGTTGGGTGAGTCGGAAGCGTAACACATCGTCTATCACCAGCTCTCGCGCATCGTTTCCGGAATACGACAAGAGTTTTCGCACTGCGGCAGCGGTCGGTGCATGACGATGGGGAAACTTCTTCGTAAATAGCAGGGACCTCCATAAAATTTCATTCCCAGGACCGCTAAGGTGTTGCCTCCATGATTTACAGACGACGAGGCATCTCCTACAGTCCGGTTGGTTAGTCAACACGTAAGAGTGAGGTTGCAAGGTACCTACACAAGACTCGGAAAGTCGAGGTATTGGAATATGCGCTGAACAATCTCCAAGGGATTCTTCAAGGGGTCTACGCGTGCATAATACTTGTGGAGAGGTTGTCTCAATTTGTATAAAGTCTGCGGAATAATTAGAGGCTGTGTTTGGGTTGACTGTTATAGACTGACCTGCATCTTGGGATCTCCAGCCAGTCCGTGTTTTGTGCCCATGTCGATTCCGGCATTATACACTTTCCACGCAAAGTCGTATTTTTTCTGCAGTTTCGCAGCCTTGCCTAGTCGAAGATACCCCTATGAGTGTTAACGGGCGTCTTATCTTGTTCATCTGAGAAGGCGATAACATACTTCAAGAAGGCGGGGAGCCAGCTCCAGGAGCCATTCAGCATCCTTCTGGGCTCTGGCGAGCTCCCCCATGGCCTCAAATGTCGCAGCTCGATAATCCAATGCCTGGATATGCAGCTTTTTGTCGCACTTGTTGAACGTTTTCCCCACAGAGCACTTGCAATTGTACATGGCCTCGTTAAAGATGGAACCATCATCGTGCGCAATCTGCTCAAAGTTTTTGCAGGTACATCGGTCTCGTTTCATTCCACGAGCGCAAGGGCAAAGCCGCATTGCCTGTGATCTGTCAGAAGTTGTTGATGCAGAGGAGTTGTTCTGAATGGACGCGGTCTGACCCTTGTAAATTGCTCCAGCGCTGGCTTGAAGCGTTTCTCAACGTAGTGCTGGCGCCCATTCTGGATGATGGCCTCGGCGGACTTGGGAGGATGCGAGGACATGATGTACCACCGGCAATGATGCAGCTGGCTGAAGGGGTCCGAAAAGGCCAATGTGACGCAAGTGGTTACGCTCTGGCCTAGTCGATGAACCGAAAGGTGGAAGCCCTACGTTCCAGGTACTGTCAAGAGGCACCGTTGCGTGTTCGCGTTTGCTGACAGGCTAATGATGTACGGATAGGCCTGTACGAATCTATCCTAGCACACGTCGATTTAATCATACGCTCATCGATGTAAAACGCGTTTCTACTCGGGCGAGAAGATGATGTGTGTAGGATGGAGGCTGAAAGTTGGGGGTTGGAGGTTGGAGGTTGGAGGTTGAGGCGTGAAAGGAAGTCAGTGTCAGAAGGGACCAGGGTAGCTTGGAGCTTGTCTCACCACAACATGATGACCAAAGTAGAATATTGGTACCACCAAAAATGTACAATTTAGACGAGGAAAATACTCTTCTCGATATTCATTCCATTCTTAAACAGTAGTCAAGCCTCGATCTCTCTCCTCTTTTTTATTATCCATCTTGCTCATCCTTCTTAGCTAAATCGTCAAACCCATTACCGTCTTAGTGAAGTATATCTAACAATCCACAGGTTGTCGACAGTCAGCTCGGACTTGATTAATGGCCACAATTTGACAACTAATATGTCATTGGAATTTATAATAGCTCTGTTCGAGCGACGAAATAAAGACAAATTCGCCATGTACTGCATTACCCACGTCTCAAAAAGTAGACGGTGTAGTCTCCGTCATCTACTATAGGGTAAGCCCTGTCAAAATACAGAGCCATACCTAGACACCACCTACTGCTTGATTGATGACGCAAAACCAATTCGATAGTTCCGTCTCCTAATCATCGCTTTAAACTATTGCCTATTCAAGAGTTTGGCTCTGAGACAATCGAGAGGTATATATGTGGAATATTGCTCGACCAATGGTGAATGATACGCCGCTTATAGCTGTGTGCTATTTAGACTAATTTTCGCCCAAATGAATCCTCTTATTCCGTTGCTCAACCAGCACTCTTCCCCATGGACGAGTGACTTGGCCTGCACTGTCCTCTCCCTAGCGAGTCCCCTGTATGGCGAGCACGTTAGCTGCATTCTCAATGTTACAAATATGAACTCACCTCTCCAGAGCCCAGCGTCTTGAAGTTCCATCTTGACCACCGCTTCCGTCTTCCCAGCTAAATTTAGCGGAAACCGGAGGAGTCACCCATTGACCGTCTCTCCAAAAGTACGGCGTCGTGATAGTCCCTTCCATTACTGATCCGTCGTCCTTGCTGACGGTAAGGACTTCCTTGAGATCAGTCAGAGAAATATTGGCCCTCTCTCGAGCTTTATTGTACATGTCTCGTTTGGTGGTCTTGTGGTGAGTGAACTCGGATCTGGCGGTGCCTTCGTGATCAACGAATAGAGTATACAAAGTTTCTCTTCTCGGATCACCGCTGGAGCATTGTGAGTCGGGTGGTGGGAGGCGTCTTGGAAGTAAATTTTCGAGGGGCACTTCTGGTGTATGGGCCTTTTCACATCGAATATCACCCTGACGGGAGACAAGGATTCTGAGTCGCAAGGGGCTCAGTTGTGATGACCCGACTGTTTCTCGAACCAATTGTGCCAAGTTGCAAAGGCCATCATCTCCAGCCAAAGCATCAATGGCCGAATCCCATCGCCAATGACGGGCGGCTCTCAGCATTCGATCCCGATGAAAATCTAGCATATACAACGGTGATCGATTCTCGACATTCCATCCTGACCCATGAAAGGGTTGGTCTGGCACGCTTTGAAGTTGAGTGTCATATCTGATTGAAGTGAATATATAAAAATCTTCACTCATAATGATAGCCGTGATGCAGCCGGTGCGAGGATGAGAGCGGACCCGGGAATTCGGTAACATGTCCGGCTCGTGCCCGTGAGAGTCCGGGATTAGTCATCATACATCCTACTGCATCAGTGACATGACACCATGATGATGAGAAGACGTGAAGAGTGAAATACGCGAAATAGTGCTACGTGCTGTAAGTGAGAATGAGAGGCTTTTTACTTGAATGATCAAGTAGCCTGTAAGTCTGTTGGGGGAACTTGGAATTGATGAATTTCCATAGGTAGCAGATGAAATTTCACAAATGTCGCTGGCATTGTGCAGTTCATGAGTACTTTACCTGTGGAGCTAGTATCATCGATAGGATTCATGACCGAACCGTATTCCCAAATCAATACGGAGTAAGAAATTTGCACATGCGGCCATGGCTCAATCGGGGCTGCCAAACATTCTCGAAGCAATCTCTGGATTGATATCCGATCGAAGTTGGCTGTGGACACTGTCAAGGGTAGCCTGTCACCACCAAAAGTCACATCATTCCACTCTGAAATCATCAGACCTGAAGAGTTTGGTAATTACAAAGGACACTTTAGCAATAGTGTACGGCGTACACACAGACCCATGTGATTCGTACGGCGAGGGAGACGGCACACCGACATTGGTTACTGCATCCGTAATTCATATGATGTACAAGTATGATCAAGTCTCGCTGGCGGCGGAGGTACAGAGCGACGAGGGGTAGACGGTTGCTATGATGCAAAATCAAAACACAGGTTTTGTAGTAGTTAGAGAGCCGACAAAGCTAAAGTGTAATCGACCCATCCTGATTCGTCTTCGTCATGCAGTTGTTCGTCTCGTCACTGGATGACCAATTGAGGCACAGTCCTCTTCCTGTCGTTCATCCAGCCTCCCAATCCAGCTGCATTAGCCAACGAACAGCGGTTTCTTCCGAGTGCCTCAGGCATAAGGGAATCGGAAAAACTTTCAGTGGAGCCCCTTCCATCCCGCAAGCTTTACAGAGGGACGAGGGAAGGTCTTGCTGGCGGGCGCCAAATTTCAAACAAGGTCGTCAGCTTTTTTTGCGCGTGCTCCAGCTCGTCGCAGCCATTACCCGCGCACCCTACATCATCGGTTTTCCTCGACTCGGCCAAATTGCTGCCATCAGCCCCGACGGCCTCGATCCCATCCCCCTTCCTGCTCGCCGGCTTCGTTGACCCCTCATCATCACAACTCATCATGTCGGCGCCGCTACCCTCAATCCCCCCCGGCCGGCCCACCGCCATCCCCGTCGATTCCTCCTCCGGTGTCTGGGACCGTCTAACGCACTGGGTTTCCGAGAACAAGGCTGTTGTCTATACCATTGCCGGTGTTGCTGTTGTTGTGACGGGAGCTGGTGTCGTCTACTACCTCAATGACTCTGTACGTTCCATGATGATGGTGCTGTATTCAGCGATTGCTGTCCATTTTCTGCCATTGCTCGTCGAACTGCTCCATGCGTCAAACCATTCCCCGTCGTATCCGATTCCCACTGACAAGTCTCGACCGATAACAGTCCAAGTCCGACTCGACTCCAAAGCTCAGTAAGAAGGAGAGGAGAAAGCGGAAAGAGGCAGAGCGAAAGGCAGCCGAGGCTAAGCAGGCTGCTCCCACCAGCCCCTCAAAGCCCCAGCCCGCTTCGGTCCAGAGCGATGAGCTGCCAGAAATCAACGAGGAGACGATCGCCACTCTCACCCAGCAGCAGCGCGATGAGTACGCCGCCAAGTTGAAACAGGCCGGTAACAAGGCCTATGGCGACAAGGCCTACAATCGAGCCATTGAATTGTATTCCAAGGCAATTCTTTGCAAGCCCGACCCAGTCTTCTACTCCAACCGAGCCGCCTGCCACAGCGCTATGAGCGAATGGGACCAGGTCGTCGAGGACACCACTGCCGCCATCAGCATGGACCCCGAATATGTCAAGGCCATCAACCGCCGTGCCACTGCCTACGAACATCAAAAGAAGTACTCGGAAGCTCTCCTCGATTTTACTGCGTCATGTATCATCGACAACTTCAAGAGTGAGTCAACTGCTCAGGCCGTAGAGAGACTTCTCAAGACCTTTGCCGAGCAGAAGGCCAAGGAAATGATGGCCAACCGTCCACCCAAGCTGCCCAGCCCCATCTTTGTTGGCAACTATCTACAGAGCTTCCGACCCAAGCCCCGCCCCGATGGCCTCGAGGACTCGAATGAGTTGGATCCCGAAACTGGCAAGGGTCAGATACAGCTTGGTCTACAATCTCTGGAGAAGAAGACTGGCGATGGCTACGAGGAGGCCCGTCAGGCTTTCGAGAAGGCTCTTGAGCTTGGTGACCTGGGCGATTACGAAGCTCTTGCTTACAATATGAGAGGAACCTTCCGAACTCTGTTGGGTAACCATGCCGAAGCAACTCAGGATTTCGACAAGAGCATTGAGCTCGACCCCTCCATGACACAGAGCTACATCAAGCGCGCTAGCATCAGCTTGGAGCTAGGCGAGCCCGAAAAGGCCGAGGCCGAGTTTGCCAAGGCCCTGGAGCAGGACAACAACGACCCTGACGTATACTACCACCGAGCTCAGGCTCACTTCATCAAGGGTGATCTTGCCGACGCCCAGAAGGATTACCAGAAGTCAATTGATCTGGACAAGGACTTCATCTTCTCTCACATCCAGTTGGGTGTGACCCAGTACAAGATGGGCTCCATCGCCTCGTCCATGGCCACCTTCCGACGATGCATTAAGAACTTCCCCAAGGTTCCTGATGTCTACAATTACTATGGTGAGCTGTTGCTCGACCAGGGTAACTTCTCCGAAGCCATTGAGAAGTTCGATACCGCCATGGAGATGGAGAAGCAGGCCAAGCCCATGTCTATGAACGTCCTTCCCCTTATTAACAAGGCTCTCGCGTTGTTCCAATGGAAGCAAGACTTCAAGGAGGCCGAGGCGCTTTGCCAAAAGGCCTTGATCAGTGAGTGTTTCAATCGTGAAAGTACCTTCCATGTCGCTAACCAATGTTGCAGTTGACCCCGAGTGCGATATTGCCGTTGCCACTATGGCCCAACTCCTCCTCCAGCAGAACAATGTTCCCGCTGCTCTCAAGTATTTCGAGCGCGCCGCAGAACTGGCCCGTACCGAAGGCGAGATTGTTAACGCCCTAAGCTATGCCGAGGCTACCCGGACACAGGTGCAGGTGACGGAGAAGTACCCCAAGCTGGCAGCCAAGCTGGCTGGTGGCGCTGGTCCCGGTCTTCGCATGGCACCTTGAGACCACAATGTTTATGAAACAAAGGCGACGAGAATCTAGGCGAGGATACGAAAGAAACGAAGCTCAGGTGTGTACAGTGTATGAATGCGTCCAAGAGAGAGGATGAGGGGTTGAATGAGGATATGAATGCCCGTCGCCAACGCCTGGGAAAAGAGGTCTCATCTCAAAATAGGGGAAAAGTGAGGCATAATGCTTTTGGAGTCGGGAAAAAACTGTAATGCACAATCACAATCGAGAAGCCCTGTTGGTAGTATTTGTATATAATAGTACTTCCCCCTCGCCTGCTGCATCCTGACGATGTTGAGTTTTGGTGATTTGACAGGGTCCTAGACTGCCTGGCTTGGGATGTCTTTGAGTGAATGACGCACGACAGGTGATGTTTGTCCTTGTAAGTCGGTTGCAAATACTGCTGATACCTAGGTAGGCAGTTTGTGCGTACATGTATCTGGTCTCAATGTTTGTTTCGAGAACTCGTGAGTGTAATAATCACATTAGTACTACAAAGACGTATGCTATAATCTCATGCGGATATCTTGTCATCAAAACTATCTCATGCGGATATTATTTTTCCTACAGTGTAGAAAAGCTATCGTTTCTGCCCCCCTCCTCATGTCATCCAACCGGGGGTTCTGGGATCCCTCAATTACATGTAACTCCTCTCTCTCAGAACCCCCCCAGCTTCAGGTGTTTCCCCCCTCCCAGCTCAAACAACGCAGCAAGCATTACCTCCCGAAGACGAAGAGGAAAAGGACAAACATGGGTGGGAGGGGGAGAAAACACCCGAGCGAGAATAATAAAAAACCAAAAATGACCAGTTGATACCAGAATAAACAAATCCGTCGTAACCCTTTTTCATGAAGCTCCCCTCTTCCCACACGAGCCTACCTCCAACCAAGAGGAAATAAAAATCTCCCCAGCGTTCGGACGCTTCGGGGAGAAAAGAGAATTAAGTACTAAATGCATGCGGAGGATGTGACGCATGGCCTTGTTTGGGGAATCCCAGCAAGGAGAGGAAAGATGATATCGAGAATCTATCGGATGGGCATATAAACACTTCAAACATCGTGGCGGCGGTGAGGGATTGAATCTCCAAACTTCTATTTGTTTTGATTCAATCCCACGGCCAGACCAACACCAAGAGCAATGGCGAGGATGATGATGACAACGACGAGAAGGCACCACCACTTGAGTCTGCGGCGACGACGGGCGTGCTCGTTGGCGACCTTGACCTGCTCGTTGCCCTTCTCGATGTTCTCGACGGTGTTAATGGCATTGTTCTCAGCGGATTGGATAACGGGCTCTTGCTGCTCGACGATGGTGGCCAGCTCTTGGTAGAGGAGGGCGAGCTCGGAGAGAGTTTGCTCGATGCGCTGCAGCTCACTGTGACGGGCGCGCACATTGCCTAGGACGGAGCTGGCATGGCCAGTGCGGTTCGTCCGGAGCTGTTTGTGGGGGAAGTTCACGTCAGCACTGCTGTCACTGCATAATTTCGTGTCTGACAAACAAGCTCGGGAAAACTTACAGCAGTCTCGAAAACACCCTCGCTGCCCCAATCCGCCTCGGCGGCTTCCTGGACCTGCTCCTCCGTTGCATCCGGGTTCACGATGCGATACTGGCGGGCAATTTGATCACGGTATCGCTGTCGGTAATCGCGCTCGATGCTCTGGTACTTGTCCAGCTCGGACTTGAAGAAGGTCTTGAGGGACTGGAGCTGGGTGCTCTTGGTGTTACGGGAAGAGTCGGTCGTCTTTGCGAGGTCACGCTCGAGGCCCTTGATGCCGTCCTTGATGGCGGTATTTCGGATCTGGGTTTGGGTGACGTATTGTTCGAGTTGGTCCTTGGCGGCGCCGTCGGTGCTGCTCAATGCGCGTTGATGCAGCTGACCAATGTAGTCGATGTCGGCAGTGAGGGCCTTGATGTCGTTTCGCAGACCTTGGACGCGGTTGAGGAAGTCATTTTGGGAGAGAGCTGCCGTAGCAGCAGGCTGCTGGTAGTCTTGCAACTCGTACTGATCCTGTCCTTGTTGACCCTGAGCATATGGGTTGCCCTGAAGATTTCGTCACCTGGTTAGCTATGCCAAGTTGGTCTGACATGGAAGCGCCGGCGGGCGCGGAAAAGGGACAGTACCTGGCCATAGCCGCCTTGGCCTGCCTCCTGAGGAGGGCCTTCTTGGTAAGGGTTCTGGTTATACTGGCCGTAAGACATTGTGAAGGGAGGTGGTCCTGAAGGCTAGCAATGGGTGGGCGGAATGGGATGAGATGATGTATTCGTGAAAAAGAGGAGGAACCCGGAAAGATGATGAGAGGAGAGGCGCAAGAAAGGGAAGCTGTTGCGCAGGCCGGGGGACGCTAATTCTGCAAAGGCGCAGCGCCTACAACGTAAGGTAGGAAGGCGAAGGGTACGGGGGGACCTAGGAACCTGGGAACCTGGGAACCAGGAAAAGCTAGCACAGTTGCTGGTGGACCTTTTGGGCGCGATGGGATGACCAGTGGACAAGCAGTGACGGAAGGATTAATTAGAGGATGGAGGACCCTGCCGGGGGGGCTACTGGGCGTGCTACTGGCTACTGGGCGTGAAGAGCAGCGCGGGAGCTCAGAGATGCAGTACTCCGTAAGTGGCGTAGCAGGTAAACGACGAGACGGGGTATCGCCCGGGGGCACTTGTGCA
>JALNIO010002253.1:56006-103258 GCA_023509875.1 Rugonectria rugulosa | reverse complement strand
AAAAAAAAAAAAAACAGAAAAACAACCTGGAAACACCAGCAACGGTAAAACAAGTTGATGCCAGCCAGATGTGACTAAGAGTTCAAGCAATCGTTTGAGGTAAGCCCGCAAAATAACCAAGTAGTTGACCGTTGACGTTGGCTTGGTAGAGTAGAATTGGAAAATTGGACACAGGGAGGAAAAAGAAAAAAAATTAAGTAAAACGGCTTTGCAAAAGGTCAATTAATAAAAGTGCGTGCTTGGAAAGAGATTAGAAGGTGGGTGGAATGTGTGGCTGACGTCTGACTTTAAAAACGGACCGGACATGAAGCAATCACACCTCTAGGACTGACTGACTTGTCCTGTCCTGTCCTGCCGCTGCTGCAAGGTCCTTTACAAGGCTGCCAACTTTTTGCTTCTGCTCCTCTCTCTCACCCTTCTGTTCGCTGGATTGGATTGGATTGGTTGACCGGTACAGCAAGGATCCGATCGGCGCTCGGCAGCCTCGGGTGCTAATGTTCACTGCTAGTCTCCCACTAAACAAAACATCGTCATGGTCACCACTTTCGCTCATCGTATTGCCTCTCTGCCTCTTGTCACAAGGCATGCGCCGACTGCAGTGGCAAGCGGGGGGGAATGATGGCAAAACATGGTCGCAATCGTCGTCCAAAAATAATTAAGTGATTAAGCAGCCCTGCCTTGTATCCTTGAATACCCTGCCCTGCCCACTTTCACAGTCCCGAGCCATGGTCCAAGCCATTGTCGATCCACGCTCCCGACCAGCTCGTCCGGGGTCTGAACTATTCCCGCTTTCCTGGCGAAGTAATTAGACGAGCAAGCGAACAAAAGATCTCTGCTGTGCTCTGTATTTTCCCCCAAGTCGTCAGCGGTTGAGGCTGTGTGGACTGGAACTCCCTCCGCTGGACAAAAATGCGCCACCCTCGGAAGGCAAAGAGTGCCAAGGTTTCCGCCACAGTCCCAATCAGTACGAACAAACATCTGCATCGCCAATGTTTCCCATAGGCCAGTCTTACGATACCATCATCTTCACATCTTCACCACCATTGTCAGCTTTCTGTTGCCTACCTGAGCTCCATGTGTTTTTGGCGGCTTGGCTCCGCCCCCAAGGCTGTAACTCCACCTCGGCACGTTGTACAATCAACTGCTTTTGCGGCAACAGGGTCAATCTCCCCGCAGCTTGACATGGCAGTACCTTGGGGGTTGCTTCAATGACATGCCCTCTCACTCTAATTGACTCTGCTCTCGTCAGTCTGCGTTGGCAGAGCTGCATGGCCAGAAATTGCTGCAACTTTATCTGTAACTGATCCGTGTAACCGTCAGCGAAAGGGGTTAATTCGTACTCCGTACACTTGGAGGTATGAGCCCTTCGTACATCTGTAGAATTTGAGGTGTGAGGGCATTAGACAGTGATTCATTAATTTTTCATACCATTTTAGTCAAGAGATCAGTAATGCACGGCCAGTCTTATACGCTGATGGTGGTTATTCTCGAGAGCGGTTATGAATAGATCCCGCGTACATCTCTGTACTATTGTGAACATGGCTGGAAGGATCATGGATAAAGTCGCTGCCTATTACGACCGAAATACAAGTCTTCATTTGCATCAATGGTGTCGGCAATTAGCATGGACAGCCATATCATTGGCCTTCTTTGCCATAGTCTCCATGCTAAACTCGACATCCATCACCATGAGCCAATCGTCTTCCCCCTCCAATGCAACATCTACACCGCCGTTGTCAATTGACCACCCTCTTTATGTCGCCGGAAATGCACGGTTTGTTCACAAGATGGGTTCCTCCCAAAGCATCCAAAACACCAAACTCCAGTTCCATCGTTGAAACGGATTCATCACGCTGGACATGTGACTTTTCCTTGGCCCCAGTTACTAATCGAAACAGATCCTCCTCTACTTTACTCAATAGACAATCCGTCTTGTTGATGCCATGTTCTAATAACGCAATTATTTGCCCGATTATGCGGAACCAACGGCAGACAGACCTCAAAGATAATTCTTCTTCTTGGCCGTTCGAGTGTATTGCGATAAATGCCACTCAACGTCACCGTTCTTGTTCTCTAGGGTACCACCCCGGATTTCGAACATTCTCATTGTCATTCGAGGTCCGACTTCAGCCAATTCCACACTGTCGTAACCCGTTCGCACAAAGACATGATGTCTTACTTCAATGCTGTCTTCGATGTTCTTGAAGGTGACCACTCTGGTTCCGATTTTGTTCTTGCTGGTGATGGCCTCTCTCGGCGGGAAGATGTGCTTCAATACTTTCACCACGCGCTCACCGAGAGGCGTTGTAAATCCATCGAAAATGAGATGCGGATAAGACTCGCTGACGGTTCCTCGGACGCTGCCTGGAATATCGTGGCGTAGAACCACATTATGCAAAGAAAAGGACATGGTTGGACCGTGGGGAAAATGCGACACAGTGAGTGCAGTCGGGGTACCACGATGTTCGTGTAGAAGAACAATGTCTGTGAGGCCGGCGGACTCAGCGGATTGCACGAGATCAGGGAGGATGAGGTTTCCACGGTTCAGACGAACGGCCGTGGGAAGGAGAAGTCTGATCTCTTTGGCGAAAGCAGACAGTCTTGTTGAGGGATCGCGAGAGGTGGTTACGAGAATCCGAGGGTCCACCACGCCTGATAATTGGGCATATTCGTCGTCGAGATCGAGCTGTTCGTTTGTGGAAAGGTCGGGTCGCGATTCATCATATTGGTAATCTTTGCGCAAGGACTTGTCGTTCGCGATCGAGGGATCCAATGGTTTCCCGGATGCCAAAGATGCTCGTAACTTGGCCCGCTTCTCGCTGATCTCTGCATCTCGTAACAAGAGTGCTCTTCGGTACAGGTAGTCGCGCCGTTGACGCGCTTGCTTTCGCTGTTTTCCAAAATAATTAGCATACATGTCTCTACTGACATTGCATCCCAAACCATAACTCACAATCATGATTAGAGGAACAAGGGTGCCCGCCTGGGAAAACTTTCACTGTCTATGGAAAGCAGTAGGCTTGAATTTTTCTGCGGTTGACGACCAGAAAAAGTTCCCTTATCTGTTCTGCCGGGATTCAGGCGCCTATCGATAACACCACCACCTATCACGTGGGCGCAAATTGTCCCACCAAACTCCGCCATCAGAGGGTCTACTATTCACCCATTTGACCCATCAAAGGAAATCCGGATCACCAGAAACACAGGATTTCGCTGTTCAACCTCTCGTTACGAAAACCGACAAGTGCCTGTCTCGCTTCCTACTGCACCGCAGCGAACAGGAGCTCTCCGCGCTCTCTTTCTAGTGTATCGTTCTTCGCGATGATGTGAGTCTTACCAGCGACTTGCAACTCCCGATCTCTTTCCCAATCCGACCCGACTCGCCTCAAGGCCTCGCACAGGGTCAATTTCGAAAGAACAATAGCTGTAGGTGAGTCGCACCGATTTTTGCCACCACCTGAGTGATTCTTTGCGGCTGCCCTCTCTTCGACGAGTCACCGCCACCTTGGACGCGGGGCACGAGACTTACAAGCTTTCTACAGGCAAACCCTACCGGCGAACATAAAATTTCCATCAACATCAACATGGAGGGCGCTTTCACCCATGTTGGCAATCATTTGATTTCCGATTCCGCAGCGGCCATCAAGGCTGGTGCTGACGACCTGTCCGCAATCGACCCCGACGAGAGCTTGCTTTATGGCAAATATCCAGATGGCAGCGGCCGCCGCCGAGCTGATGACGATGACAACCAGACCGAGGCGTACGAGGAGGACGATAACGATAGTCTGAACAGCGCGCCAGTTGATGGCTTGAATGGACTGAAGCTGAAGGGGCCATATGATGAAAAGGAACTGCCAGCTCACGCTTGCGCGTAGGTTTCATAACCCACCTTTGTGCGCATAGCCTCGCTGACATTGTTTCTAGATACTGTGGAATCCACTCTCCAGGTTGCGTGGTGAAGTGCCTCACCTGCAACAAGTGGTTTTGCAGCGCTCGCGGTAACGGTACCTCAACCCACATTGTCAACCATCTTGTTCGAGCTCGTCACAAGGAAGTCCAGCTGCACCCCGAGTCCACGCTCGGTGATACCGTCCTCGAGTGCTACAATTGCGGTACCAAGAACGCATTTCTTCTCGGCTTCATTCCCGCCAAGTCAGACACGGTTGTTGTTCTCCTGTGCCGACAGCCATGCGCAGCCACCACGTCAAACAAGGATATGAACTGGGATACTTCGAGATGGCAGCCCCTCATTGAAGAGCGAGCTTTCTTGCCTTGGCTTGTGGCTGCCCCATCCGACGCCGAACAACTCCGCGCCCGCCATCTGACACTCAATACGATTGCGAAATTGGAGGAAATGTGGAAGATTGAACCCAAGGCGACTGTTGTTGACCTCGAGAAGGCTTCGAATATCGATGACGACCCTCATCCCGTTTTGCTGCAATACGATGATCCGTATCACTACCAAAACATCTTTGGACCTCTGGTTAAGATGGAATCCGATTACGACAAAAAGCTGAAAGAGGCTCAATCTGAAGACGGCCTTGTGGTGCGCTGGGATTACGGTCTGAACAACAAGCATCTCGTTAGCTTCAACTTGCACAAAATTGAGTCTGGAGACGTCAAGCTTGCTGTCGGTGATGAGATGCGGCTCCGGTACAATGGTGAACTTCGATCTCCCTGGGAGGGTGTCGGGTACGTTATCAAGATCCCGAACAATCAGTCCGATGAAGTCACTTTGGAACTGCGCAAGACGGGCAGCGAGAAGTCTGTTCCAGTCGACTATACCCAGAACTTTTCTGCCGACTATGTTTGGAAGGCCACCTCCTATGATCGAATGCAGCTGGCTATGAAGACATTCGCCGTCGATGACATGAGTGTTTCTGGGTACATCTTCCATACTCTGCTTGGTCACGAGGTTCAACTACAGCCCATGAAGACAAGTCTTCCTAAGAAGTGGTCAGTCCCTGGCCTTCCTGATCTCAACCCCAGCCAGGTCGGAGCCATCAAGGCGGTTCTTCAAAAGCCATTGAGTTTGATTCAGGGACCTCCTGGAACCGGAAAGACGGTGACATCTGCTACCATCATCTACCATCTCGCGAAAATGAGCGGAGGTCAGGTTCTCGTCTGTGCCCCCTCCAACGTCGCCGTGGACCAGCTGTGTGAACGTGTTCACCGCACTGGCTTAAAGGTCGTTCGTTTGACAGCCAAGTCTCGAGAAGATGTCGAATCTTCCGTCAGCTTCCTTGCCCTGCACGAACAGGTCCGCATGTCTGAACACAACAGTGAACTGGTAAAGTTGTCTCAACTGAAGAACGAACTGGGAGAATTGTCGAGCCAGGACGAGAAGAAGTTCAAGCAGCTCACCAAGGCCGCTGAACGAGACATCCTGAACAACGCCGACGTCGTGTGCTGCACCTGCGTGGGTGCAGGTGATCCTCGTCTGTCCAAAATGAAGTTCCGAAACGTGCTCATTGATGAGTCAACCCAGTCAGCCGAACCCGAGTGCATGATTCCGTTGGTTCTCGGTTGCAAACAGGTTGTTCTTGTTGGAGATCATAAGCAGCTTGGCCCTGTCATCATGAATAAGAAGGCTGCCAAGGCTGGTCTCAACCAGTCTTTGTTTGAGCGTCTTGTCAACCTGAAGCTCTCGCCAATTCGACTCAATATTCAGTACCGCATGCATCCTTGCCTCTCCGAATTCCCCTCAAACATGTTCTACGAGGGTACCCTGCAGAACGGTGTTACGCACGAAAACCGGCTCAGAAAGGATGTTGACTTTCCCTGGCCTGTTGGTGAGATGCCCATGATGTTCTGGTCTAACCTTGGCCACGAAGAAATCTCGGCGTCAGGAACATCTTATCTCAACCGTACCGAGGCATCCAATGTCGAAAAGGCCGTCACTAGATTCTTCAAGGCTGGCGTCAAGCCGTCCGACATCGGTGTCATTACCCCATACGAAGGCCAACGCAGCTACATTGTGACCACGATGCAAAACTCGGGAACATACAAGAAGGAATTCTACAAAGAGGTGGAGGTTGCGTCTGTTGACGCCTTCCAGGGACGTGAAAAGGACTTTATAGTGCTCTCTTGCGTTCGTTCCAACGACAACCAGGGCATTGGTTTCTTGTCTGACCCTCGCCGTCTCAACGTCGCCTTGACACGAGCCAAGTACGGGTTGGTCATTCTTGGCAACCCCAAGGTTCTATCCAAGCATGAGCTGTGGCACAATTTGCTTGTCCATTTCAAGGATCGCAAGTGTTTTGTTGAAGGACCTCTTACGAATCTTCAAGCTTGTCTCCTACAGTTCAGCCGCCCCAAGGTCAGCTTCCGTCAAAAGAACCAGCAACAGCAGTCTCAATTTGGTGCCAACAATGGCAACAACGCTACCAACAACAATTTCACCAATGGACGCTTCAATGGTGCCTCCTCGACGCGAGATTTCGATTTGGGCTCTATTGTGTCCTATATCCCTGATGATGTATCCTCAATTCACGGTTCTGCATTTGGAGGCGCTTCTCTCAACAGCGCGTTTCCCCCCATGTTCTCCAACTTTACGCCGGATCAGTGGCCCGGGTTACCTGGAGTCGGCGCACCGCCTCGCGCAGGCAAGAGCCGTGGTCGCGCTACAGAGAGTATTGCAGGTGAGAGCGTCGCAAACTCTGAATTTACCGACACAACCACTGCCAGCGTGATTGGCGGCAAGGGTGTTGGTCAAGGTGGTGTCAGTCTCGGAGCAGGGCTTCAAGATGCAGTGACGGGCATGCGACCCATTTCTTACACTCAAAGTGACAGGCTCAAGCACTACGTCGAGAGCAGTGGACGGACTGGGCAAGGGCATGGATTTGGACGACGATTCGATGATGATGAGAAAAGTGTCAGCACTGCTTTCCATAGCCAGATCGGCGGAGGCTATGACTGAGGGACGGCATGAGCGCTACAAGTGGCGATGATACAAATTTTGCATCCTACGGGCATTGCAGCAGGACTTGCGCTCCCGCCAGATCACCACTCGGTCAGCAAATGATCTGTTGTTCCCCAATGCCTTGGGGTCAAGGCCAACGCGGTCAAGCCAGATTGAACTGCGATCACCGTTTCGTGTCCGAGTAACCCGGACTGGACCTGACCGAAGGACCCGGGCTCGGTATTTTGGAGGCAGTTACCGGCGGCTCAAGCCACGACGGCCATCGGGGTCTCACTGACCCGTCCGATGCAGATTGTCTTGATATTCACAGCATTGCAGCAGCTACGTGGAGAAGGTAGGGGAGGTACTGTGAGGGTGGAAGATACGATATTGAAGGACAAGGTGACGAAGGCCTCCTGTGGGAAACGCCGCTGAGAGTTGCGCCAGTCAGATGGTAAAGTCGGGAGCTTTGCGGATGCTGAGCAGCAAGAGTTTCCCTCTCGGATCCTTCGGATGAAGGTTCGTTATAGGTAATGATTTCTTGTAGTCTGACCACAGTCACTCATTTTTGGTAGGTAGCTAGATATTGAAAACAAACCCCAGTCGCTCTTTTTACAATATGCAGCCCAGCTCGTCGTACGATGTGAGCGCACTACATGCAGCGGTAGGTATGCAATTGGTATGTAAGTTGATGGTGCGCATGCCGTGAAGTTGGATACGCGGAGGTTGTCGACCAATCATGGGTTGGTACGCGTATCTGTTCCAAGTGTTCGGACGGACAATTATGCGACGTACTGCGTATAAAATTAATGGCGTAATAAAGAGCCTTAAAGTTAAGCTCAGCGACGGCATGTGTCCTTATTTACGGCCTTAACATTATGCAAGATGTGCAGAGGCTGCCAATGCAATGCCACCACAGAAAACCATCAGTCAAATACGAAGAGATCCGAACCTTCCGTATTTTCTGGAGGCGGACAGGATGGATTGGTCCGTACGGGCTCGGTCTCGGCAGTAACAAGGCCAAGATGCCAAGCAATTCGTGTCTGAGGGCGACCGCTTGGGGACTTCTGGGGGGGCGGTTATAAGCCGGTGGGGATCTTACGGGAGCGGCGGAACGACGCCAATAGGACCTGGCAACCTGGAAGCCCTACCGAGATCAGCGCCAACTAAGACGTGACAAAGTGCGGTCGGAGATACTTTGTACAATGGAGGAATGGAGGGAGGGCCGAGGGCGATTGGCTGGCCTTGGGTATTGAAAGGTGAGATTCAGTGTCGTCCAGGGCCGCAGATCCAAAACATCTTTGTGAACCCACCCCTGTAATGTCCACTGTAGCAGCAAGGGAACACGGCGTACAGAGTGCGCATGCTGCCCTTCAGTGGCTGATGGCTGATGGCTGAATGCAGGGGGCAGAGGGGGAGAAGGAGGGCTGGGATGGCGGATGCTCGATTGTGTGGGCGGTGGATACGGCGCAGGAGGACGCGTACGAACGTGGTTTCCCAATGGAGCATGATGACGCCCACCGTTGGTCTAAAAATGGGTGACTTTAGTATTAGGAAAGAGGTTCCCCCGCTGTGCACACTGGCACATTGGCACCTTGGCGCCTTCTTTCCCTGCCGCGTGCATCGAACTTGGGTAACCGGAGTGTCGGGCATCTCTGTACGACTTGTTCTTTCCTTTCCTTCTTCCATCCTTGTTCACTTCTTCTTATTCCCTTTTTTTCTCCTTCTCCCTCTCCCTCTTTTGGATTCCCGTCTTCTTGGTCGTCGCCGTCGTCTGCGGCCCTCCTCTGCCTGCGTAGTCCATCTTACTACGTACATACCTTACGTACTACGCAGGTGTCTTTCGCTCCCTTCTCCACGCCTTGGTCGGTGGGTGGTCTTGTGAGCCTTCTGGTCCGCAGCCCCTCCGTGTCAAGTCCGGTCGATATCGTCATTCATCGTCGTCCAGTTTTCCTTTGAAATCCTCGGTTCACCTCAGTCCCCAAAGACCTTGACATGTTCTCATCATGATCGGTCAATGCCAGGGACGAGTAAGTCGTCGCTATGTCGCTCTATTCGTCTTCGTCGGCGTGTGTCTCTTCCTTTATACCCACTTCCGGCCTCAAGACTACTACCGGACTTCCCATATCGGCGGTATCAAGTACATTTCCAGCAGCTATGACTGGAGCAAGAACCCTGTGTACAACCCCGTCGAGGAGGTGTTGAAGATGCCCGAGGGCACACCAAAGACTTTCCCTGACTTGCAAGTCGAAAGCAGACCAAAGGACTCCGACGGTATCGCCGAGCGCAAGGAAGAGGTAAGGAAAGCTTTCATCAAGAGCTGGGAAGCGTACAAGAAGTTTGCATGGACGCAGGATGAGCTCAAGCCGCTCTCCAAAAAGGGCAAGCAGAGCTTCTCAGGATGGTGCGCTCAGCTGGTCGACGCTCTGGATACACTCTGGATCATGGATTTGAAGGACGAGTTCAAGCTTGCGGTCGAGCAGATTGCTCTGATTGACTGGAGCAGGACCAGCGACAGCTTCCTCAACCTGTTCGAAGTTACCATCCGTCATCTTGGTGGCCTGTTGGCGGCTTACGATCTCTCTGGAGAGCAGGTGTTACTGCAGAAAGCCATCGAGCTTGGCGACATGCTCTACACCACGTTCGATACCCCGAACCGACTGCCGTCCCACTGGCTCTATTTTGACAAGGCCAAGAAGGGTACACAGACGGCTGACCAAAGCATGTCTGGCGCCGCTGGCTGCTCGATGGGAATGGAATTTACTCGACTGAGTCAAATCACGGGTGATCCCAAGTATTACGATGCTACTGAGCGAGTCAAGAAGTTTATCTATCGCAACCAGAACAAGACGAGAATCCCTGGCATGTGGCCGCATGTCATGAACTACCGCGATGAGCGAGTCGACACTTCCATGTTCACCCTCGGCGCAGGCGCCGACTCCCTGTACGAGTACCTACCCAAGATGCACATTCTTCTCGGCGGCTTGGACCCAGAGTATGCGCAGATGACGATTCAAGCTCTCGATACAGCGGCGAAGCATCTTTTATATCGTCCTACGATCCCCAACGCAGAGGATGTGTTGATGGCCGGGAATGTTGTAGAGAGCAACGGCAAGATCGATCTCACTGCTGAGATGCAGCACCTCACTTGCTTTGTCGGGGGTACCTATGCCATTACCGGAAAGATTTTTGAGCGCAAAGATCTTGTAGATCTCGGTTCGCGTCTAGCAATGGGCTGTGTTTGGGCCTACGATTCCTTCCCCACCAACATTATGCCGGAGATTTCTCAGCTCAAGCCGTGTCCCTCTATTGACGAGAAGTGCCCATGGACAGATGACGGTCTGAGAGATAAGGCTCTTCCAGATGGTTTCACAAGAGTACGCGATGCAAGATATCTCTTGCGGCCCGAAGCCATTGAGAGCGTCTTCTACCTATGGCGAATGACAGGAGAGGAGAAGTGGAGGGACGCCGCATGGCGCATGTGGAAGGGCATCGTTAATGAGACGGAGACTGATACAGCGTTTGCGGTCATCAGTGATGTGCGTGAGCATGGTAGTGACAAGGAAGACTCGATGGAGGTAAGTTGTGTGGCCTGTGTGGCCTGTGATTTTGAAATTGAAGCTGATCCTTGCTGCTATAGACGTTCTGGATGTCGGAAACTTTGAAGTATTTTTACCTTATCTTCGCGGACGACGATGTGATGAATCTCGATAACTGGGTTTTCAACACGGAAGCACATGCCTTCAAGCGTCCCACGGCGTGAAATGGAGAAGTTTAGAAAAGGAACGACAAGTTAACACGGTGTTCCTGGACAGGTAAGGCATCCCATTGGGTTGGGTGCCTCGGAATTCACAGATCATTTGGGTGCAATTTGCTGGTTATGAATATAGATGGGTAAGCATTGAAAAGGAATAGAAGCAGGGTGTTGTTAGCAACTAAGGCCATGTTTCATGACACCTTGGGCTTCATGACAAGTTCTCTTGGACCAAGTTGGGATATACTTGCGTAAGATATAGCCACAAATGTATTACATAGCCAATTATGAATGAAATTTGTAAAGTTCAAAACTCGAATACCGCTCCCTTAACAGTAAAACCTCGTCTCGATAGTTGAGTAACTTACTTTATGAATACCTGAACAAAATGTGTTTTAGATACTGATTGATAAAGTAGCGGCTTTGTAGTTACAGGTACCCTTAATCACCTCCCCCACCTTAATTACATCACCGTTTCTAGGTCCCTTCAACCTTTCGCCTCCGACGTGCCAGACCCTTGTTCCCTCTTCCAAAAACCCTCCCACCTCATCCTTCAACCACTTCCCATCCTTTTCCTCTCGTTCGCACACCCTCCCACTGTTTCTCCTTCTTTCGTGGTCATCAGCTGTGATGAGGCATGCTGTCGCACCCCGTCGCCCTCCGTAGCCCGCTGCCCAGGCTGCGCGCCTCCATACCCGGCGGCACGCAGAGGCCCGCCGCCGCCGCGGGAGCAAAGGCCCAGGTGCTGCTCCGGTGTCGGGACCAGGCGAGGCGGGCGGTGCACGACGAGGTCAAGAGGAGGAATCACTACGAGCGCCTGGGCGTGAGGTTGGATGCCACGCCGGCTGAGATTAAAAAGTAAAGAGAGCCGATTTTTTCTTCTTTTGCTCCTGGGCCAATTGGCTCTCTTCGTCGTGTTGAGAGTCTTCATGTTTGCGAACAGACGGCTTATACTTGTTCTCTCAACAGATCCTTCTACTCCCTCTCCAAGACTCACCACCCGGACATCAACCCCTCGGACCCAAACGCCGCGCACACCTTCTCCCTCCTCTCCGAGTCCTACACCATCCTCTCCGACCACTCCCGCCGCGCCGCCTACGACCGCGACGTCCTCCGCCTGCAGCACGACCACCACCACTCGCACCACCACCACGCCCACCGAGCCGCTTCCTACCACAGCACCAACCCGGCCGGCGGCCGGTCGCCCTCGGGCCTCAGCCGCCGCAGGGGCACCTTTCGCGGACCCCCGCCCAGCTTCTACCGCAGCGGCGCCTGGGGGGAGCAGGCGGAGAAGCGCCGCAAAGCCCACGAGGAGTCCACCGGCGCCTACTCTTCCTCTTCTTCAGCAGATCCCTCCTCGTCCTCCGCTCACGCCCACGCCGAGCACCGACCCCGCGCAGACCCCTTCGCCTACCACCAGCGCCGCGGCGGCATGGGCATCGGCGAGGACCCCTTCGGCCACCAGGACGACGTACCGCACTTTGACAAGCAGGGCCACACGCGGACGCACACGCGCGAGGATCAGCGGCGCTGGCGCCGGGAGCGCCGCGCCGTCGGCGACGACAACGTTGAGTTCGAGCCGCAGACGAGCGTGGCCGGCCACTTCCTCATCATCTCGGGCATCCTGGCCGCCACCATCCTGGCGCCCCTGGTCTATCTCCAGGTCATGCGCCTGGGTCGCAGCAACAAGAGCACCAAGGAACGAAGTTGACGTGTACAAAAAAAGAAGAGGGGAATCCAGCTCAAGACTGGTGTTTATGCATCAAACAGGAGAACCAGATCAAGCTCAAGAGTTTACGAGTTTTCAGTATAGATCAATATTAGCTATAATTACACAATTACACATACAAGAGATCACACGAGACTAAGAAAACAAAAGAAAACTTCATCCAAAGAAATAATCATCTTCTAGTTTTTTATTTTTGAGATAATCTACATCCGAGACCACCGCAATGCAAGACTGGGAGATACTGGAGCCGTCGTGAGCGGAAAGCTCTCGAGGAGACGGACCTAATGGGTGAGCAAGGCTAAAGATGGGCGGGCACGAGGAGCTTCTTAACCCTCAAAGGTGAAGCTGGCACCGAGCTTGTGGGTAGCCTGGTCGAGCTTCTGGGTGTCAAAGGAGCCACCGAGACCCAGGGTGACACCCTCGCGGAGGAGGACGTTGTAGGCCAGGGCAGCAATACCGCGGTCGTTGATCTTGACCTATATCGCGCATCCTATTAGAGAGGCACGTTCCAAAAGACGGGGTAAATACGAAATACGAACCTTGGCGAAAGAGACGGGGTCGATGCGGTACTTGCTGGCAACCTCGAGGCCGACAGTGTTGCCGGTCTTGGAGTTCCAGGTAGCCTTGGCACCAGCCTCGACCTGGCTGTTCACCTTGTGGTAGTAGGAGGCAGCGAAGACGCTGAGGTTGTCAGAGGCAGTGATGGCGGCACTGTACTGGGGAGCAGCGTAACCGACGGCGGCGCTGTAGGCAGTCAGGGCAGCCTTGTTGGCGTCGTAGCCAGCAGAGGCACCAGCGAGGAAACCCTCGTGGCCGACGACGGCATCGACATTGGCGACGGGGCCCTTGAGGAGGTCGAAGAAGGCACGGCCGTGGAAGCCGGGCTGCTTGAAGTGGAGGTTGAACTTGGCGCCCTTGGCAGCGGTGGCGGGCAGGAAGTTGAAGAGACCCTCGAGCTTGAGACCCTTGGCGAGGGAGTCGCTGACCTCAATCTTGGTGTCGAGAGCGTTGGCGGTGTTCCAGGTTTGGGTCAGGGTCAGACCTGTTTTGGAGTAGAACATTAGCAACTGAGCAAAGCCAGGTTGGACCAGCGTTGCGAATCCCAGCGGCGAGCCAGCGCCTGGACCGAGAATTCGCGAGAGGCTGAGGGAGGGTAGACTGGGTGGTCTTCGGCGGGGTTCTTTGGGCATGCGCCGCTGTATCTGCTTGGGTTTGGGTTCAATTGGGAGTGATGTTTGTGAAGGATATGGCGACGACGCCGGAGACTGCAATTGTGACGACGCAGACGAAGAAGAAGTTGAAACTGGCGTACCGGTGGGCTTGTCGGTGTATTTTCCCTCAATCTGCGATGGGGCTCGAGGTCAGCAAGAGACACAACCAAAGGGGAGAAGGCATTGAGACTCGGAACAGCTTTGAAGAGTTGGGTCAATGATAGAGCCGTGTTGTATTCATAGTTCCGAGTCGCCATAGACCAATGAGGCGGAGGGTGGTGCGTTACTCACGGCAGCAGAGGTGGCCTTCTCGTGGCTAGACTTGCCGGTGACCTTGAAGGCGACACCGTTGGGAGCAGTGTCCTTGAACTCGAAGGTGGTGGCCGAGAGGTGGTAGAAATCCTTGTTGAGGAGCTACAAGCAGGCGCGAAGCAAAAGTCAGCCGAGGTCAGGAGATGCGAGGTCGGGAGGCAGTGAAGGTGTGAGCTCGGTGTTTGCGCATCGGAGCCTCTACCGCCCGCGATTACGGAAGCTATTTGTTTTTTTTCCCCTGTGTTTTTTTCTCTTTGGTGTTGCAGAGCGGTAGATCGGATCGAGCGAGGAGGAGCTTGAGGAGAAGCTTACATCGTTGGCCGGCTTGGAAATATCGGAGAAGGCAGGGACAGACATGATTGCGGTTTTGTCTTGTGGACGAGTTGGATGAAGAAGATGAAATTAGAGCGAAGATGGTGGAGGGACAAAAGGACGGGATGGGGAGAGAAGGCAAGGAGCAAGGAGCAAGGGCGGGCGGGAGTTGGGTGAGGAGCCGGGCGAAAATGCTTGGGGACGCACGGGGCGCACAGGGGATAAAGTCAATTAGCACGGTAAAGGGTTTTCGCACATGGTTTGTATTGAGTATTGCCTTCCGTTGCAGCTGCGCAGCTCCTGATTGGTTGATGACGGAGAAACAGCTTTGAAAAGCTTTGAGGGAAAGCTGCCTGACGTTGGTACCAATACCTACCCGCTCGAACGGCTCTGAATAACTGAATGGGTGTGAAGCAGTGAGCATCCACTGAAAACTCTCCCATCGACTTTTGAAATGCGTTCACGGGGACAACCTGCCCTGTGCGCGATTGACGCTTGCCATCGAATGTCCCTCCTGTTTTCCTACTTGCCCACCACCGCCTCTGGTTTTGTCGTTGAGTTGAGCTGGTGACCAACTTCGCTGAGCTTGGGAGAGCTGGACCTGTACCTGGAGCTGGACCACACTCGGCTGATATCGGGCCAACCCACCCGAGGTTTACCTTGGGTCGATAGCGAGAGATGAACCCCCCTATACTCAAATGCCCCTCCAAAAGAGGTCGTCTTGGCTGTTCATCACTACCGACTTCCACTCTGTTGGACTGCCCCATCGCGGGTTGCGGGCTGGGACCTGGACAACACCCATACCCATGCTGAGATCCCCATAGAACAGGCCCACGTGGAGGATCAATTTGCAGTCTTGGTCGTTCATCAGCCGTCCATTGGGAAATGGGAAGAGCAGTGAATGAGTCAACGCTGTTGGTATGGAGTCCGTAGGGCATCTATGCGCCATCTTGGGAACCACTGCTCCGTACGTTATGCGTTGTCGACGATGTGTCTTCTGTTGCATTCTCCGAAAGATTGGCACATGGCCGGCTGCCTACCTATACCAGCACTCAACTCACAACATGTTTCGCCTATTACTTCCATCGTAGCAGTTCCCCCCCTCAGGTACCCGGTCCTCGCTTGCCGAACTCGGTCGAGAACCTTACATCGTCCATCGTACATCGTACTCCGTACTTGCAGGAGCATTAGGTACCCTTGCATTCGAGAGCCTTACCAACCCCGAAAAGGACGCAATGCCATCTCTACCTAGTACCGCACGCCGTGTTGCAACATTAATGCCATGACAAGAAATACCATGTCCCATGAACTCTCATGTTGCAATCCATCATGCTAACCAACCCAGACAACTACAAACGCCCTCCTCTTCCTCCCTCCTCATCAGTCGATTTCGTCACTGCATAAACTCTCCAAATGAGTCGAGTCATTAATTGCCCATGTACCTTGACACCCTCACGCCAACACCAACACCAACACTAATAACCCACCACCCTAGTGACACAATTCTCCCCCAACCCATCGTCACTCACTACGAACCCGTCACTGCCACTTGACTTCTGACTGTTCCCTCTCGTCCGTACGCCTTGCCCAAATTCGCTCACTTCACAACTCACGGCGTGATCTGACCCCCACCCACCCTTTGTATCCTCGCTGTCTCTACCCTCTTCGACTGCAAGTCCCAGAGCATTAACTTGATCGGCACCCACGTCAATGAATGTGACTTGCTCATTGGTTACGTGTAGTTCATGTTAACCAGTGTTGCCGGCACATTCACCGTCTCACCATCTCAAGGAATCAACATGTAGAAAGTTGGTTTGACTGCAATACCATCTCATCTCACAAGCAATAGCAACAGCAATCGGCTCAAACAGCCCTTAAATGTTTATTCTAAAAACTTCATATCCCGAATTTACACCCTCTTCTCAAAATTTCCCTTCCATCATCAATGTTTCAAGCACTACCCAAATGACGCCTTTTCATAATTCTAAGAAAACGGCTCCAGAAATGCTTTTCTTTAACCCGCGAGTAGGTAGAACTAGCCAAGATAAAATACAATGGGGAGTAATTGCTATGCCGACCCAGCCGCTTTTCTAAACCGCGTTGTCGTACTTTGCTTGGTGAGTTTTGATGGCTCTGCTTCAAGTTAGCATCATTTTTCAAGCACATTTATTAAACTGGTAACTGAAACATACCGGCCGCTGGGGTCTGTCTGCTGAGACCAGGTAGGGGTCCAGCGCTGGACAGTTCCCGCGCAAGTCGGGGGGAAGTGCTCGTCGAACATGCATCGGTACCAGTACCTACGGGCCAACTGTTAGCAATTTCGACTTTATCAACAACGGGAAACTTGAAACGTACGCCTCTTTACTGTCAGGGATATCGTCACCCCACTCGGGCTTGGGGTTCTTCATCATCTCATCTGTGACCTGAAGCTCGGCGTTATCCTTGAGAGCATCGATCCATCCGTATCCAACACCATCAGAGAACTGCTCCTTCTGGCGATAAAGGATCGAGTCAGGGAGGTAAGGCTTCTCGCCAGGCTCGTCGCTGGTGTCAAATGCCTTTCGGATAATGTACTTCTCGAGTCTCTCCTTGGTGATCATCTTGTCGGCGGGGTCGATGTTCATCGAGGTTTCAAGGAACTAATAGCCTATTAGCAGGGCTCTCTCACGTGGACATGGTGCAACTTACCTCCTTATCCAAGAAGGGAACGCGAGCCTCAAGACCCCAGGCTGAGGTTGACTTGTTGGCACGAAGACAGTCAGCGTAGTGCAAGTTCTTGACACGGCGGACAGTCTCCTCGTGGAAAGCCTCCTTGTTGGGGGCGGCATGGAAGTAAAGGTAACCACCGAAGATCTCGTCGCTACCCTCACCGCTGAGAACCATCTTGATACCCATGGCCTTAATCTTACGGGAAAGAAGGTACATGGGCGTTGAGGCTCGGATGGTGGTAACGTCATACGTCTCAAGGTGGAAAATAACATCTGAAAGGGCGTTGAGACCGTCCTCAATGGTAAAGGTCATGACGTGGTGGCGAGTACCGAGGAACTTGGCAACTTCAAGGGCGGCCTTGTTATCGGGGGATCCTGGAAGACCAATGGAAAATGAGTTGAGCTGGGGAAGATAGGTGACGGTGTCGAGGTTTTCGTCATCATCGATACCGACCAAGCCCTCACCAGTATCGGGGTTGCTGATGATCTCGGCCGTCTCGCTCTCAGCCAGTGCCTTCTGTCGTAGTCTCAACATCTCGCGTTGGGCAATAGAAGCGACCAGACTGGAGTCCAGGCCACCGGAAAGGAGGACACCATAGGGGACCTCAGCCATGAGGCGCTTACGGACAGCCTTCTCGAGGGCATGGCGGAGGACCTTGTAATCAACAGGGGTCTGGGGAACCTTTGTAGGATCCCACCACGAAGGGTTGAAGTATCGCTTAGTCTCTCCAGTCTTGGAGTCGTAGACATGTCCGGGAGGGAAGGCTTCGATCTTGTCGCAGACGGTGTGCAGACACTTGAGTTCGGAGGCGAAGTAAACGGTGCCAGGCTCCTTGGATGACCAACCCTGGTAGAAGGTGGTGATGCCAATGGGGTCTCGAGCGGCAATAGTGCGATCCTGCTTCTTATCGTAGAGGACAAAGGAGAACATGCCATCGAGATGGTTGGGGGCGTCGGTGTCGAATTGAGTGTACTGCAAAAGTCTCTGTAAGTCCCAAGTCCCAAGCCCCATCGGCGCATCGTGAATCACTTGAAACCACTTACCAGAGGGATGATAACTTCGCAATCAGAGGTGGTCTTGAAGTGGTATCGGCCATGGAGCTCTTTTCTAATCAGACGGTGGTTGTAGATCTCGCCGTTGACAGCAAGAATGATGGAGTCGTCCTCGTTGGTCAGGGGCTGAGCACCGGACTCTGAATAAATTGTTAGGCGAAAAAGCTGGGGGCGATATCGGGGAAGAGTGAAAACTCACCAACACCGACGATACTGAGACGTTCATGGCAGAGAACTAATTTGGCATGTCAGCAAGTAGTCGCGGTCCAATTGGAAGTCCAATTGACTTACTTGTGTGGTTGGCGATGACACTGCCACCTGAGGAGGCATGCGGTTCAGTATTTGCGCTCGGAAGTTGACTTGGTTCGATCCAGGAACTTACTCCAATCGGGGCCACGGTGACGGATCCTGCGACAATCGAGTCAATGGCTTGTCCAATGGTAGAGGACTTTAGAAGTAGACAACTTACTGTTTCGCAAGCTTAAGCGCAGTAGGCTTGAACTTCTGGACGTCAGGATGACTTCGTCGCGCGGCGTGTCAGTCAAAGGCTCCATGGCGGGGTGTGTGGTTTTTGGGATGGCGGGGTGATGGGCAGTTGCCCCTCCAGATCCATGCTGCGCGTTGGCCTGGAGGGCAGGTGCGTGCTTCGCGATTGGATTGGATTGCGACAGGGGAAGGACTTACCGATGACAAGCAAAGATGCCACACATGGTTGCGGTTCTGTGGGAAGGAGGACAATCAACACCACCGAAGATTACGACAAGCAATGGTTGATTAGAGAAGAGAAGGGGAGTGTGAGTGTGTGAGAGGGCGCAAGCTGTTGTTTAAGAAAAAAAAAAGAGGGGAGTCATACAAAACTCCACCATGAAGGAAATGGCCTGGCACAAGCAAGAGTCCGGAAAAAAAAGTGGAAGGCAAGATGGAGGGAAGCTGGGAGGCAAGGAGGCTACCGCCGGTTGAGGCCAGAAGCAGTCACAACTCACAAGACAGTTATCCACCTGTCCCTTGCTTTGGATCTGGCCTCGGTGTTGAATGCCCGTGGCCTGAGACATTCGAGTACATGCTCGCTGCGGCTTGAGTCCCGCGAAAGCCATTGTCACTCGTTCAATGTCCTGATAAACCTTCCCCTTCCTTGGAGGGGCCCTCTTGATAACGGCTCGAGCTAGCTCAACCACTCCCGTCGCGCCTCTTCAGCAAAAAAAGCCCCCTCGTGCAACTCGGTCCGCCGACGTCGGCTTGTACGTAATTCGGCCAAGTTCATTGGCGGCTGACCTGGGAAACCTAATGGGCTTGCCAGTCATGACTGATATAAACAACCCGGGAGCCATTGATAAGAGCTTCGCATGTCGTCCCATCCTGGGCGTCTGAAGGATGTAACCCAGCCACTTCTAATATCAGATTCAATGACTACATGTGCAGCATGAGTTCGGCCCGGGGTATTTTGACCACTGTACTTCCGTTCAACAAGAGCCAACATCATGTGGGTGAAACGCCAATATCCACGCTGTTGAGAAGATATTGCATATATTCGTGGGATGTATGAGACATTCGGACCGTCGCCGAACACGATATCCAGTATACCTACATAAAAAAGTGAGGCGTATATATCTGCAAGTGTGCTGATATTGGATGGCAAGTCATTGTTGACATCCACTCAATTGTCTTGTGCCTTGATGGTGGGGTCCATGTGTCAAAGCAAAAACCCGGTCAAAGGGTTCCGACAACGCTCCTCTAGATGATTCACTCACGTCACCGGAACCGGGAACGGAACAGGAGCCGGGGGTTCACATTGCTTGGGCATAGGTACTGAGAGACGTTTCATCATATTAACAACCAGACTGCGAGAAATGTCATGTTCTATCTAATGCGGAGGGACGAGAATCCCTTCCCAGTCCCCATGCTTCGCTACTTTCCATGCCGTTCCATGCTATCCCATGTCAAGCGCTGTGATCGTAGAGCCTGTAGTTTGCAATGCGTTCGCTTTTGCTTGCCATGCGGACATCCCATTCCCTTCAATGGCATCTCAAAGCAATCATTTTTTCGCCTTGGTATTTCCCAAACGCCATAACCAGACATCCCTAACAAAGTGCCTAAAAATGACCTCCCATGATATTCACAAAGTGCTCACGGAGCAGGGTTGTCGCGGACAACGCGGCGGATCCGCTTCTCGTACTCGACTCGGTCCTTCTTAAAGAGGTTGTATGCATCCGCCTGTGCGGGCGACTCGGGGTTGGGGTCGTTAAGCAGGTCCTGAATACCCAACAGAATCTGCTTCACCGTAATGGCGGGTTTCCAGGCTTCCTCCTCGTTGAGAATCGAAAGGCAGACGGTGCCAGATGGATAGACGTTGGGATGAAACAAGGGAGGGACAAATTTGCCTGCAACGCGCAAGACAGGTCAGCAAGATATTCCAAGGAAAAGCTGTCTATTCAAAATTGGTGATGCTCACATTTAGGGGGCTTCGTGGGGTACTCTGCAATGCGAAAGTCAGCGCGCGCCTCTTCAGGCCGGAGGTACGGAGAAGCTTCAAAGCTACTAACCCTCGGGAAATGCAATCGTCAGTCGGAACAGACCTCCCTCCCAGATGGTCTTCTCCTTTCCAGGAATGCCGCATTCCCAGTTCTTGACATCCAAAACACCCTCCTTGGTGCGCGCAGGCTTTGCGTAGAACCCAAAGGGGTGGTCTCGCCTCCACTGCTTTCTGTCCGGACTTAGCCGTGCACCCAAAACAAGCAAAGAATAGGACCTTACCGCTCCTCCTGTAGTCGGTTCTGGCACAGCGACATGTTGGGTTGGTGGGCTACTTCGTCTCAGTGGGGTTGCTGGTGATGAAGCTGGGCAGAGTTCTTGTGCAGGGCGAGGAAATCCCACGAGGGAGAGTAGAATCGACGGGTCGTGGTTGGTGCGCGCGCAGGCAGAAAGGCAACTGTTGGCCGCGGTGGAAGCGGGGAGGGAAGGTCGCCTCAGGGCTGGTCCGATGCGAGGCTGTAACGATGAAACCTCACAAGTGTTTGCAGGTGAGGGGTTTGGCGCTCGTGGGACGGTGAGGGTGGGAGCGGGAGCAGGAGAGTCAGATGGTATCAGATATGAAAAGCAAAGTTCCGAGACCGATCACGCACATCTGGTTTAGGTTTGCAGACTACAACTGAGGTTTATGATTCGATGCCATCGGCAAACCCGCCAAAAACGAGGCGACTTGTCGTTGAGGTGGGCGATACAAAGTGGCGCCAGCACGATGGTGGTCTCGAGTCCCCTGTAAATCAGGTGGGTTTCATCCATTTGGCGGGGTGATCTCACTAATTTGATCGGTATCCCAGTGAGGGCGGGGCTGCCATTTACCGCTGCCATGGCCCGTCGACGTGCTGTACCTAGGCAGGTACCTAGCGGCCTCGGCTGTCCTAACGATGTGAGGTGGCCATCCACGGGCGACTACACCTACCTCACTTAGCTTTGGAAGAAACTGTTTTCGCCTACAACCCATCACCATCACATTAACGGCCAGTCCTGTTTTCTGCCTACCTACTGGACGGTGCGCAAGGCTTTTTTTTTTTTTTTTTTTTGGGTTCATCTTTTATCCTTGTTGGCTGTGCACATCTTCATCTGATCTAACTTTCATCCCACGCAACCTGCATTTTGTCGGTGTCCTCGTGCATGTGGGGTCGCTGTCAGTGAGCTCTTCTGGAAGATACCATGTCGGACGCCATAAAGGATGCGCCTGAGAGCGCAAAGCAGGAAGAGTTGAAGCCGGTTGTTGAAGAGAAGGATTCTACGCCCAAGGAAACCGACGCTACTGCTACGGAGACACAGGCTACGACCGAGGAGCCTGAAAAGGAAGAGGCAGTTAAAGTGACGTCGGAGGCGAAGCCCACAGAAGACAAACCTGTCGAGAGCGTACCTAGTGAATCAGAGGCTGCCAAAACTGAGGAGACCAAGGATGATGATACCAAGCCTGGCGAAATCAAGCTTGATGAAGCCAAGCTCGACGAGGCCAAGCCCGAGGAGGTGAAATCCGAGCAGGCAGAACCCGAGAAGCCAGCAGAGACTGCACCCGTCGAGCCAGAGTCTACTAAGAGTGAGGAAGTCAAGTCAGCCGAGGACGCTCCTCCTGTCGAAAGCCAACAAGCTGAGTCGAAGTCGGTTGAGATTTCTTTGGAAGCAACTCCCGTGGAGATCAAAACTACGGAAACCAAGACTGTTGAGGTCAAGGATGGAGAAACGAAGACTACGGAAACCAAAGAGGTCGAAATTAAGCCAGTTGAGGCAGCCCTGACCGTGCCAGCTTCAGTCGTTGCCGCCCCAGTTGAGCCCAGTCCTACGGAAGAGAAGGCTCCTGAACCGGAATCTGTTGAGCCGAAGCTTGATGAGGCGAAGCCTGACGAGACCAAGGCAGCTGATCCGGCCCCTGCTCAACCAGAAGTGATTGCGTCAACGTCTGTTGAGATAGTGGAGGAGTTTTCAGACCCAGATGAAGATGATCTGGATGACTTGGATGGTTTGTTTATTTCCGACCTTCAACTTTGAAATATACTAAATGATCTTCCCCAGATATGCTCGATGACTTCTCGACAGTGAAGTTGGACTCACAAAAGGCTGCTGCTTCATCCAGTGCTCCTCAGTCAGAGGCTCCTAAAAGCATTCCTTCAGCCAAGCAGCCGGAGACTGATGAAGCCTTCTCGGAGGAAGAGTTTGCGAAGCAGTTACAAGCCGGCATGGCTGATTTGCTGGGAGAACTCGAGAAGTCGGTGCGTCATACGTGAAGCGAGTATGTATTCGCCAGAAACGGGCTAACAGTGTAGCAGCCGGACATGCAGGCACAGTTTGAGGACATTTTCAAGCAAATTGCTGCATCAGAGGGAACAACAGATCCTGCCGCCCCCGGTGCCTCCACGCAGCCCCCTCCTCCGACTTCTACTGAAGACGCATCCTTTCAGGATACGATTCGTCGGACCATGGAGCGCATGCAAGCCTCCGGTGAGCAGGCTACTGCCGCCGCCGCATCTGGTGGCGCGGATGACTTTATGAGCGAGATGCTGAAGCAACTTTCCTCGGGCGACCTTGGTGCTCTCGGTGGCGAAGAGAACGAGGAAGAGTTCTCCAAGATGCTGATGGGTATGATGGAGCAGCTCACGAACAAGGAGATCTTGTACGAGCCCATGAAGGAACTTGACGAAAAGTTCCCTGCGTGGCTCGCCAAGAACGGAAGCTCCACGCCTCAGGCAGATCTGAAGCGGTACGAAGAGCAGCAAGCTGTTGTACGGGAAATTGTGGCCAAGTTCGAAGAGAAGACCTACTCGGACTCGAACGCAGCCGACAGAGAGTTTATCGTGGACAAGATGCAAAAGGTACGTATATCCGTTCGAATGGTTCATGTTCTTTTCTAACCCTCGATTGATAGATGCAAGCGGCCGGATCTCCCCCAGCAGATTTGGTAGGAGATATGCCTTCGGCGCAGGAGGCCTTGAACCCAGGAGACGAGTCTTGCAACCCACAGTAGATACTGAGCCTGAGTGCTCTTGTCCACGTCTTATATACCCTTCCGATGTGGTTATCGTACACTGTCAATGACATCTTTATCGCCTCAACGCCAAACAATTACCCTTAAACCTTGCTCGTAGCCCTAACGCCAGAATTCCAGACCAGGTGCCGCTCATTGTATCATCAGTATCACACTCATGACAGATCCATCTGATCTAATACATGCTGTGAAGAATTATGTGATGCTTCCTTCATGGCAAGCTCCTCAAAAACGTTATCCCACTCATCATCTGAAAATGTTGGCGAAGGTGGTCGCGGAGCAGATGAGGACTGCTGCTTTTCGTAAGACGAAATCATTGCCTCCAGTTCTTCCTCTTCCGTCATCAAGTCAACGGCCATGTCGTCTTCCTCGGGTATTTGGGACAAGCTCTTTTCTTGCGCGAACACAGCCGCTTCCTCAATGTCTGCGTCTGAAAATTCGGGGGCGTCGTATGAGAGTTGACCTTGATTGGCTAGGTAGGTGTTTTTTAAGAACTAAACATTCATTGTCAGCCACGAGAATTTACAGTCGCCTTCTCGGTGTAGTTATTACCTGTCCCTCGATATCTCTTCTCCTCCAAGCCTTGTCTTCACTCTTCTGTCGGACGTTCTGCAGGAAGAGCTTCCGTCGGCCCTCCTGGGCCTCCTCGCGACGTCGAACCACTGGATTGGGGCGCGCCGGACGCGAAGCAAACTTGAATTTTGGAGGCTGAATTGGTGACGACTGGACTTGGCGCTGAGGAAGCGTGTTCTTGTCGACTGGTGAGAGTGGTGATGACGCGCGGATGGGTGAGGATGAGAGGGGAGATGGGACAGATGGGCGATGGTCCCAAGTGCTGGTAAAGATGGGTGCGGGAGCGAATGACAGCATCTTTTCGGCTGTTTGTTGGTCTCTGTGTTGCATAGATTTTGGGACTCGAGAATTGAGAAGATGATGGCGATTTTTTGAGGTTAAAGGTATATTGTAATGGGAGTGTGAGTTGATGGACGCAGGTAGACAGGTTCCAGGAGGACGCCTACTTAACGCCAGCTTGACGCGGTTCCGTCACGGGCGCGGTGTCACGTGCTGAAAATCAATAAAAAAAGCCCCACGCCACGCCCAGGGCAGGTGAGGTCATCTTAAAAAGGCAGGAGATACGTACCGCGTAAAGTGTGTGTGGCGGGGCTGTCACTTGCCATCTGGAAGTTCGCTCCGACCCCAGCCGATTTTTTGCGACCTGGACGGACGGAGGCTATCGGTGAAATCGGCACACCGAAGGAAAAACCGTCGACGTTGACGACATGACCTGAGCCCGGCTTTTTGCAATCCATTTTCGATTCCTATTTTCCTCCTGTTTTTGGTTTTTCCTGTACTAGAATGAGGAATTGAATTCTCTTTGTAACCTCCATCCCTCCGCTGTTGAGTGCATCGGCGACCTGATGAACGTCCTTTCCTTCTCGGCCTTTGCGACCCGAATTGGCTCTCGACAATGGACCTGCTCAACATGTCGAAGCCAATTGCTTCGTGGTAACCCTTTTCGACGAGCCGACGCAAGAGGTTTCGCCTCCGGGAAGAGTTCGCGAGGCCGCAATGGGTCCAGGACGAATCCTGGCCGAGTCGCTTTATATGCCTCGGCGGGCACGGTCACTGCTACTGCCGCAGTGGGCGCGGGCGCCTTGGCTTTTACCGACGAGATCAAGAACGGATACGAAGCTGCTGAGCGAACAGGAAGAGTAGCTGCGGCCCTGGCCATCTGCATCAACGAGTTGGTCGCCCACGATGTCTACCACCGCAGGACCCCTGGCTAACGACGCCACATAGTTATCGGACAACGCTGAACGCAAGAGATGCGACTGAGGATTCCGTCGAGAAAGATAAATTGTTGAGCGCGTGTCACAAGCGATGCGCTGATCGCACTTTGGTGGTCCTAGAGAAAAATGGCGGCATTTTTATCAAACTTGGGCAACATCTGGTGCGCTTGGAGAATCTGTGGTATTGAAGGCAATACTAACCACGGCCTACAGAGTGCCATGAACTATCTCCTCCCACCCGAATGGACGACCACCTTCATCCCACTACAAGACAAATGTCCCGTTTCGTCTTTCGAGTCGATCGAGGCTATGTACCGACGAGACACGGGCGAGGAGCTTTGGGACTATTTCTCCGAGTTTGCGAGCGAGCCAATCGGTGCTGCCTCTCTTGCTCAGGTGCACTTGGCGACCATCAGAGAGTCTGGGCGGAAAGTTGCCGTCAAAGTCCAGCACCCAGAGTTGGAGGCATGGGCTCCTCTGGACCTTGTACTGACCCGATATACGTTTTCGACACTGAAGCGATTCTTCCCGGAATATGACCTCGAATGGCTGTCCTCCGAGATGGATGTTTCTCTTCCAAAGGAGCTGGATTTTCGAGAGGAGGCAAACAATGCTCGACGGATGAAGGAGCATTTTGCCAAAATTCCCGAGCTTCCCCTGGTAATTCCTGATGTCATCTGGGCCAAGAACCGTATCCTAGTCATGGTTTGCGAGTCTGGACATCGCCTTGACGACCTTGAGTATCTTGACAAGAATGGAATTGATCGGGACGAGGTTTCTGCCACACTGGCTCGCATTTTCAACGAGATGATCTTTGGCAATGGTGCGCCTCTGCACTGCGATCCTCACGGTGGAAATATTGCCATTCGCAAAAATACGTCACGCCGCAAACTAGGCCGTGGTCCAAACTTTGATGTGATTCTATATGACCACGGTCTTTACCGCGACATTGAACTTCCGCTTCGAAGGTCATATGCCAAGATGTGGCTGGCTGTGATTGATGGAGACATGGACCGCATGAAAAAGTATGCACACGAGGTTGCTGGTATTACCGACAAGGACTTTCCCCTGTTTGCCTCTGCCATTACTGGTCGGGATTACAGCGTCGTCAGTCAGTCGGGGTCTATTCTTCGCACCCGGACTTCTGACGAGGAAAAGAACATGAGCGGTGCCCTTCAGGAAGGTCTCATCGTGGATCTCGTCGGCCTCCTCGGCAGGGTACCGCGAATCATTCTCCTCATTCTCAAGACGAACGACTTGACTCGCAGTCTCGACGAGAACCTCCAGACATCACAGGGCCCCATCCGGTCGTTTATGATTCTGGCGCGGTACTGCACACGCACTGTGTTTTACGAGCAATTAGATGAAATCCATGCGAGGGGATCACTACTCTGGCCGACGAATGCCCTAAGGGTGTTGGCTGCTTGGGTGGGCTTCCTACGAGTGGAAGTGAAGCTGGAAGCATTTGAACTGTGGCTAGGCGTGAAGAGGGCGTTGGGGTTTAAAAGTGTCGAGTTTTCGGGTGCTCACCTGTGATGTCTTGCACCCACCTATATAAACAAATAGAATCATGTATAATTGTACTCTATGGTCTTTGGAAATGTCTATAAATCCACTGCTCTTGTATGATAACGTGAGACAAACTGTATTTAGAATACGGACAACAATCTTGTGTATATCTGCGCCCGTATGAGATACGGGCCGTACCTTTAAAGCCAGAGGTGACTCGAACGGTAATTCACTCGTCGAACTCAGGTCTCGATAGGTACTTTATCTCCATCAGATCCCCAAAACGGGGAATTCATCACAAAATACCTCGACACCAGCCCACAAGACCTGCACAGAAGACATTAGCGGCCTCGTTCTTCAACAAACACAGCTGGTTCCGTGGTCTAGCTGGTTATGGCATCTCGCTAACACCGAGAAGGTCCCCGGTTCGAGCCCGGGCGGAATCACATTTTTGTGCTCGTAGGAGGTGATTGTTTGGGGCGTGTAGTTGGTGATGGCTTCATTTTTTTTGGGTGAGGTCGAGACATGGTGCTTGCATCAGCTTATGCCGCAGGGATTTTATGGAACGTAGCGACAACATGACATCAGTCGCTGGGGGTGCGAGTGCCATGTACATGTAGGTATGACGTTGCATCTAACCAGACGTCCAATGCTACAGGAAACCAGCAAATACCAAATCAGGAAGACAGTTATCACATTTCATGCGTACACACAAGTACAGCATCATTGGCAGAGTTGCCCAGGTTGCCAGATCAGATCTTGACAGCTCGAATCCCCCGTCCTCGTCCCCGTAACTTCCGCCATCAGGGGTCACCCCCTGTCTCAGACCAATCAGAAGCGGGCAATTTGCACAAGGTATGGCGTATGAACACTTTGGCCGACCTTATCCATCATGACCACTGTCGGTATCACGGCGCAGCGTAGCAGTGAGATTTGGTGAGTTGGCCTCATCTCTTGATAGTCTCACCTCTCACCTCTCAATCCCTCTCAATTGGACCGTGGCCAAACTCACTTCACCAAAGAAACAAAAGGGACTCGTTTCCCATCTTCTCCTTTGGCAATCCAATTGCCCCCTCCTCCTCTCTCCTCTGCCATAACATCACATCTCATCCATCCATCATGACCTGGCCCTACCAATCCGTCACCCTCACCGAAGACGAAAAAGTCCACCGCCGCCACGCCATAAACCACAACGCCTCCGTGGCCTTCTGGTCCGCCTTTGCCCCCGCCGTCCTCGTCCTGCTCGCCCGCGCCGTCGCCCGCGTGCTCCGGCGCCGCCAGAGGGGCCAGTACCGCGAGGTCCCCGGGTCGCCCGCCCTCAAGGCTACTCGCCAGGGCTGGGCCGCCCGCGTCGCCGAGCGGTGGCGCAAGGCTGCGTGGTGGCTGGGTGAGGACGTGTACCTTTTCGGTGCGCATTGGGGACATCGGGATGAATGGGTCTTGGGGTTGGCCTGGACTGCCTGGTTGTTGTTCTTGAGTGTTCGTGGTACGGGCAAAGGTCAGTACATCTTCATCTTCATCGTCACCCTCACCCTCGCTCCCGGAGACTTGTAACATGCACAATATATACTTACACCACGACAAGACTACCTCCATCTCACAAAGCGCTTCGGTGCCATTGCAACATCCCAGCTGCCCATCCAATACCTCCTGTCTCTCAAGTATCTCAGCCCCTTTGGCTACTTCTTCCGCTCCTCTCACGAGGAGCTCAACCGCTTCCACCGCGTCCTCGGCCGCATCATCTACTTCTTGCTCGCCCTCCATGCCGTCTTCTACAACGTCTTCTTCATCCTCTCCGGTATCTGGTTCAAACGCTTCTTCGCCGCCGTTGTCTTTGCCGGCGTCGTGGCCTACTCTCTCATGCACGCGCTCAATGCCACGAGCATGGCCAAGATCCGGGAACGCTCGTACCGCGTCTTCTTTATTGTTCACCTAGTAGCCGCCATGGGTATCCCGCCCTTGATATTCTACCACGCGCACTCCGCTAGGATATACGTCTCCATGGCCATGGGTTTCCTGTTGCTGGACCTGGCAGTGCGGAAGCTCACCACCATCCAGGCTCCCTCCGTCGTTGAGTCCATCCCAGGAACTGACCTGCTTAAAATCACATCCAAGATGCCCTCAAAGAACATTATCAAGTTCAAGTCAAAACCGGGGGCTCACCTATACCTCAGCCTCCCTCCTTCATCTCGACCTGTTCCCAACGACACTTACTCAACAGGCAACCTCGTCTTTGAATTTCTCTACAACCCCTTCACTGTCGTCTCTGCCAACGAAGACTCCGGGGTCGTGACATTTGTCGCCCGCAAGAAGACGGGTCCCATGACGACTCGTCTTGCCGAGTTTGCGGCAGCTGGTGTCCCAGAGACTGATGAGGGAAAGATCCCACTTTGCATCGAGGGACCCTACGGCTCCCTGGGCAAGACATTCTACGACCTGGTCGACACTGGCATAAACCGTATCCTCATCGTTGCCGGTGGCGTCGGCGCCACGTTCGCTGTGCCCATCTACCACGGTCTGCAGGCCGAGTCACCAGCCGCCCATATCCAGTTCGTCTGGGCCATCCGGTCTCCCGGCGATGCCACATGGGCACCCCCCAACCCATCCGGCAAGAGTCTCACCGACGACGACCAGGTCCATCTCTTCCTCACCGGGGATATGGGTGTTCCCCAGCGCCAGCAAGACAGTGGAAGCGTCGAGATGGACAACTTGAGACGTCCCGTCGACCGAAACCACAACCGACCAGACCTCCAAAAGCTCGTCGACGACACCTTCAAATCAGGAGTCGGTGAGAAGGTTGCCGTCCTGGTCTGTGGCCCGGTTGAAATGGGACGGGATCTGCGACGGTGCATAACTCCTTGGGTGATGAAAGGACGGAGTGTGTGGTGGCATAATGAGAGCTTCGGATGGTAGGACAATGTCTACCGCTCGACTGATTTTCCGGCGTTCGGGGGGAGCTGCACCTTCAAAGACACATATCGACATCTTTCATCTTTCTTGTTCATCTCGGACCGTAATGCTGTCCCGCAAGGCCATTTAATATAGATAATTGAAGCGTGAAAGAAAGGCTTGAACCACACCCGACACCATCTGGTCTGGCTTATCCCCAAATACCCGACTTCAACTTGTTCATGCCTGGATCTCTCATATTTCGCCAAACGCCAGTCACCTATTCTAGTTTGATCTCTAACAAATGTCATCATTGTAGCCTCTTGCTCTCTTCCAAGGGAATTCCCTATCGTCAGGTCAAATATTTGCTTCTACGAGAAACCAAGGAAAAAAAGAAACGTCATAAAAATCATTGGAAGATGAATCCTCCATTTCATAATGGATATCGAAGGGGAAAGCAGCCTGACACGCAATTTCCTTTGCCCTCGTCCATCACAAAAGCACAACTACTGGCGATATCTTGCTAGTTGAGCCATGATGTTCTGGACTTGCACGGCGGCATCACCGTTCGCGGGGGCTCCTCTGTTAGGCGGTAATTGTGTTCCGTAAGCGCCACCATATGCCTGAGAGGTTTGATGTTGAGCCGCACCATTGCCACCGAGGCTCCCCAGGATGGCTTGTACGTCGACCGGCGGTCCACCGGGAGCACCGCCGAACCCAGCCTGTGAAGGGTTGCCAGCAAAGGCGCCGTTTTGAACTGATGCCAACAGTTGCTGAAGTGTTGCAGGGTCTAACTGGCTCATTAATTGAGTCAGTTCTGCCGTGTTGGATGGAAGCTGCTGAGGGTATTGAGGGGTAGGGAACGCTGCGGGTTGCTGGGGCTGTTGTCCACCGTAAGGGTTGGCATAGCCGCCACGATGATGTTGACCGGGCTGTTGGCCATAAGGTGCTGCGCCGCTTGATGCTTTGGCTCGTAGAATAACATCCGCTGCCGTTGGAGGAGTAAGGTCCAGATATTGGTCGAAACGGACATTGCTGATGCCAGCGGATCGGTCAAATGCCTGGACCGGGACGAGTCCCGTGTTCTGAGCGCGAGTATCGAGGTCAACGACAGCATGAACACCTTCGGCAGCCTGGCGCTGAATGACAGTGTCCTTTGGGATTCGAGGATGAAGAATCATGACTTCCGATTTTAAACCCTTTGTCTTGAAAGCCTGCTCGACCCATACGACAAAATCCCTATTTACGTCGGGCTGCTGGATGATTTGAACATCGGGAACATCGGCACCGTATCTTCGGGGCAGATCAATATCGTTGTCGTGTCGAGGTCGCCCATAGGGGCTGGGACTCCTTCTTCTATAAGAATCCTTGTCATGGCGCGCATACCCGCCAGGGGATCGTGAGCGACCTCTTCCACGCCCTCCATCGTAATAGCCACGGTCGCGACCATAGCCTTCGTCTCTCTGATGGTCATTACGGTGAGGTGAGTGGGTACGTCCTGGCCGGTAGTCATCTCGATTCTGGTGGTGGTTAAACTTTTCGTTTCTGCGTCCATTGTCCCGTCCACGACCCCGATCACGATCGCGGTCCCGGTCAGGGCTACGATTTCTTTCCTTTTTTGCCTTTTCCTGGACACGGGATATCTCAAGATCTGGAACAAATCAGCATGGCAGATTAGAAGTTGGATGAGACCGACTTACGGATTCGGCGCCCCTTGATCTCGATGCCTTGTAGATGCTCCATTGCTCTTCGCCCTTCCTCAATGGTATGATATTGGACAAAGCCGTAGGCAGACTTCAGGGAAATCTGGGCAAGCCTTCCGAACCGATGGAAAAGATCAAACACATCACGTTTCGATACCTTGTCGCTCGAGAGGTTGCCTGTAGAGAACATGTGAGCGCCGTTTTTGGACGCGCCAGACACGGATCGTGTACCAATAAAGATGCGGGAACCTTCGGGAAACCGGTCCCATTTGGCTTCGGACATGTATTGTCGCTCGTCGGCCATGAACTGGTCCCATTGTCGCTGGTAATCGGCATCTTGAGTCCTATCAGTAGCAAACGACGGGGGCTGGGAAGGGTAAGGAGGAGCATTCAAAGAAGTGATGGCAACAGCTGTGTTCAGGCCAGTGACAGGAGCGGAAGGAAGGTTGCCCAAGACATCTGGAGGCAGTCCTGGAGCACCGGCAGCAACATAGGTCGAGGGTTGGCCAGGAGTGAGCGGGGCGGCGATACTGGCAGGGACACTTGAACCAGGGTCGGCTGGGTTCTGCTGAGAGCTATACGATTGGGATGCAACTTGAGGCAATGGAGGCCTGGGAGGGAGGGAAGCGGTCGTTGGGAGAGCGGAGGTGGTGCTAGCACTGACGGACGGCTCAGCCTTGGAAGCAGCTGCATCATGACTGGGGGTTGGCTCAGCGTGGGCGGTGAGATCTGCCACGAGTTTTTGGAGGTCATTTGAATGGCTGGGAGAACCAGCAGAGTTTGACTCTGCATGCGTGATGGATGAAGCAGTTTGGTCTAGATTGGGGGACTGAGAGGACGAAGTTGTCTGTTCGTCGGCACGTGCTTCAGCGAGGGCTGATGGCCCAGATTGCAACTGTTGGCTCGAGGTGGATGGCGATTCAGTAACGACATGCGAGGTCTCTGAGGGGCGACTTGTCAAATGATCGGAAGCTAGAGAAACTTGGTTGGATTCTCGGGGTATTGATGATACATCTTCTGGCTGAATATCCCCGCCGTCTCCCTCCTCTGGGTCAATAGGTGAATCAAACGTCTTTGCGTAATCGTCATTGCTGTCAGGAAGTTCTTGTACAGGTGGTGGTTGCTGGGGTTGGGCGGCAGAGGCCTCCTGGTCGACATCCCCGTAAGGGTCGTTTAGGCTGTCGTCATCTACTACATCGTCATCACCATCGGCCTCAATAGCTTCGAAGACGGGAACCTTGCTGGCGGCTAGGTTGGAGTTATGGCTGGCTTCAGCAACGGCAGCGGCGGCAGCAGCAACCATGGCGTCGATAGTATCGACCGTATCCTGGAGGGCGGGAACCACTTGCGGTGCCACCGAGTGCACAGGGGAAGGGGAGAGAGGGGAGAGATTGGCAGTAGCCTGCAGTTCTGCCTCCGGCTCCTCTGGCATTAGAAGTTGGGCTCGCTGGACGATTGCTCGGTAGCAGGACGAAGGGGCCAAAGAGCGGGAACCTTGGGAATCCGTAATCGCATAAGCGATGCAAGTCAAAGGGTGCGGACCAAAGCAGAGACGGCTGTACTGGGCTTCGTCTGGTCAATGAATATCTGCGAAGGTGGTGATAGGCGCACGGTGGTATGTACGCCGACGCGGAGGAGCAGCGACCAGGGTGGTGGTTGCGAAGAATGTGGGCTCGCAGATGGGATGAGAAGAGAATAAGAAAATGGAGACCAGAGCTAGGGGAAGGGTGCACGCAGGCAAGGTGCAGGCAAGGTGCAAGCAAGATGAAAGCAAGCAAGCTATGAAGCGACTGAGCAGGCAAGCGAGCTGGAAATGGCGGCTCTGCGGCGTCGGAGATGGGCGTGTCACACGGGATGGGTGGGTTGTGGTGGAACAACGGCCAAGAGATGTGAGAGATAGAGACGGAGAGAAAGGATGTGAGTTGGATGAGGGAGGCGGGTGACAGGTGACGGGTGACGGGTGAGCTGGGAAGGGGAAGAGAGGAGAGGAGAGGAGAGGGGGGAGTAAAGCGAGAGACGGATCAAGAGTTACGGTGGCAAGCGAAGGGCAGCGTTGTTGGGCGACAAGGCGTGATATTGACGTGGGTTGTGTTGATCGGTGACGAGGTTAAAAAGTCGGAAGAGCTTGATGATTGCAGAAATGCAGGAAGCAAGAAGGCTGGGCACATGCGGTTCAGGTTGACATGAGGCTGAATCCTTGATTGGGCGCATCCACGGCAATCAAACGCACACAAGGAAAAACTGGCTGCCCTCGCGAACCAACACTAGGCGAGTTTTGGTAAGGCGGCCATGGGCGGTCAAGTACGAATACAGGACTCGAGACAAGGCAAGTGCGTACTTGTAGAGCAACTACCTAATGTACCTACACTAGCAGGCACGGCAGTTTTCACTTTCAAGTGCGCCTGCTTACCTGCCTTGCTCGCTTGCCCCACCTGCTCATTGATTGAAGCGCCATCCAAGCCACCTGCCAGCGGCAAGTATCCTTTGCTGCTGGGTCTTGATGAGCAGGCTGAGCAAGCGCTGCATGTACGGAGAACAAAGTATTTGTTCACCTGCAGGTGTTCAAGCATTGCCCCGTTCAACACAGCTTCTCCAGAACTGCCATGCACACGTTGAACCGTGAACATGCCCGCGAATAGCTTCACATTGTTGCAGCACCAGGTAATTAGAGTCTTGGGATCCCGGAATGCCTCACGACTGCTCAAGCCTCTTCCTTCTGTGAGGCTCAAGCGATATCAGGCGCACGACGCAGAGCTTGACCCAGAAGCCCTCGCTGAAGCCCGATCATGGTTCAAGTCTTTCACGTCCGAGCAACTACCAAAAGGCAACATCACATACGCCCGCTCGAGTGGACCAGGCGGCCAGCATGTAAATAAGTAGGTCGCAAGCACACGGCGCCATGCAAAACTGCAGACTCATCAGTTGAAGGACCGAGACCAAGGCCATCACCGCTTATCCCGTCAAGGAATTGGTTGCTATGCTTCCAAAGTCATTGCATTCAAGTCTCCGCAAGTCCAAATACTATACGGCAAACAGTGACTCATTGACCTTTCAAGCGCAGACGTCTCGATCGAGAAGCGCGAATGCGGAGGATAACCGGAATAAACTTGTTGAAGAGGTGACGCGTATTTATCACGAAGCGACCCCTGCTGAAACGAGCGAGGAGAAGAAGAAGAAGCACGAGGCAATGTTGGTTAAACCCTAGAACTACTGATTATGGAAACTTGTCAAGTCGCTAATTGGTGCCAGACGGGAAAGGTTTCACGAAAACCGAGTAAAACAGAAGAAGTACACCAGCGCAAAGAAACAAGCCCGTCGTGGGCCTTCGGATTGAATACGCGTGGGATGGGGGACGAAAAGGGAAAAAAGAACAAAACAGTTCAAAAGATGGGAAAAGTGCATCCCAGTTGCATAAATGCTATGTAATTCGAATCTCAACTCCGTCATTGCCAGGGTCAATATTGAGATGTGCTCCCTTCATTGAATTCATGGTACCTGTGACAGCCTGTAATTAAGAGTGATCGCAGGCGAGGCGGAACCGACTAAGCGAAATTCTAGCTGGTAAGGCAGCGAGCATTGCCATCATCAATTCGGAGATGCAAGGTGGCCAAGTATTATGAAAGATGTTGTACAACGTCCACAGGATATACCCAAGCCAAGCTACTTGGGCGAATTTTCTCGACCATCGAGAGCTAGGCACTCAATGGTGCTCTGCTCTTCCCGAGGATTGGTCAGACCTGATTTGCCCAGCTGTTGCTGCTCAGTACATGTACGCTGAGGATGAAATGAAGTGCTCCGGACAAATATCCAGGGACTCTTGATTGCCGCAAATAAAGAGAGCCTTGCATCTTTCCCAATCTAAAACATGTCATATGACGAGTTGAGACCCAAGCTCATGGTGCCCCTGTGTTGCCGCACCATGGTGGCCATGATGGGATGACACTGGTGCACAAGTGTCTGGGAAAGAGAGAGGAGATGAGCCTGAGACCCGTTTGGATTGAAAATTTGAGGCTTGGTCGAAAGAGGCAGTATTGAGCAGTAGATGAGCAGCCATTGCCATTGGCCGTTTTATCAAGCGTGTTGTTTTTCTGTGAGGCTTGAATCTAGAACCAGAAGTACCTAACTTACCTATTCAGCTGAGTCCAACTTTCAAGTGCGAGCTCTGCCAGCTTTGCCAATCGCCAGTGTCTCCCCACCTCCACCTTCCTTCCACCTTGTGTCATTTCGCCTTACAATACGAATTGGTAGAAACGGTGTCCCATCGGCGGCCCCCTCCTTCCTTCCTTTCCCTCCTCCCCCCCCATCCCCCCATCCCTCCTTCCCCCTCCAAGGACCCCCAGTCCGTCCCTTGTCCCACATGCGCCTGCCCATCTCATCCCAAACAAATCAGCAGGTCAACCAGCACCTTTTTTGCCTGCTGCTGACGGTCCTGTCGCAAAATTCGACATAATCTTTGTCCTCCCGTCTTCAACTCCTTCTCGATATCTCGATACCCATCAGAACGTCATCTGGTTCATTGCTTCCTTTTGCCTCCGTCGCTCGTCCGTCTCATTTCTCATTAGATACCCCCGCCATCGATCTTTCCCTCCGGAGTCTTGCCCGCCACACCAAGTTCCAACTTCCGCTTTCCAACCTCCAACCAAGATAACTACATCGCTGCCCACGCATTGCGGTACACTCAGCATCGCATCTCTTCTCATCACTGTCTTCATCCTCCTCGAGTCGATTGATATCCCATTACAGGATGAACACTACCGCTTCTCAACCGGTGCCGCCGCAGCAGCAGCAACCTCAAGTCCAGCCTTGTAGGTACAAGGTCGGCAAGACACTGGGCGCCGGTTCTTACTCCGTCGTCAAAGAATGCGTCCATATTGACACAGGTCGCTACTATGCGGCCAAGGTTATCAACAAACGTCTCATGGCTGGTCGAGAACATATGGTGCGCTCTCCTTTACTAACCTTTGTTCCTTCGTCATTGCATGTCCAGAGTTGACGAGACACGGCGCAATTACACAGGTGCGAAATGAAATCGCCGTCCTCAAGAAGGTTTCTATGGGCCACCAGAATATCCTTACCCTTGTCGATTACTTTGAGACCATGAACAACCTCTATCTTGTCACCGATCTCGCCCTCGGTGGTGAACTCTTCGACCGCATTTGCCGAAAGGGATCATACTACGAGACAGACGCCGCCGATCTCATTCGTGCTACACTCTCCGCTGTTGCTTACCTTCACGACCATGGAATCGTCCACCGTGATTTGAAGCCCGAGAATCTTCTTTTCCGAACTCCAGAAGACAACGCCGACCTCCTCATTGCTGATTTTGGCTTGTCTCGCATCATGGATGAAGAGCAATTCCACGTTCTCACTACTACCTGCGGTACTCCTGGCTACATGGCCCCCGAAATCTTTAAGAAGACAGGCCATGGCAAGCCTGTTGATCTTTGGGCCCTTGGTGTCATTACCTATTTCCTCCTCTGCGGTTATACACCATTCGACCGCGACTCCGATTTTGAAGAGATGCAGGCCATCCTCAATGCCGACTACAGCTTTACCCCCACCGAGTACTGGCGCGGGGTTTCCAATCACGCCAAAGACTTCATCAAGCGATGTCTTACTATTGATGCCACGAAACGCATCACTGCTCATGAGGCTCTTCAGCATCCCTTCGTCGCGGGCTACCTCAATGGCGAGGGTGAGGGCCAGAACCTCCTGCCCAATATCAAAAAGAACTTCAACGCTCGTCGAACGCTACATGCTGCTATTGACACTGTTCGTGCTATCAACAAGCTCCGCGAAGCTCAGAATGGCATGATGAACGGTGCCCGCACCAAGGAGCCCAGCCGTGGAACCGCTGCTGCGGCTCGTGCCCCTCCGCAGCCTCAGGACCAGCCCACCGTTCGCAAGGACGACAGCGCCATTTCCATCAGCAATCAGAGCAAGGACAGTGGCTACGGTACACAGGCAGAGGTAGATGTCGTGATGGGTAACACGGCGGCCCCTAATATCCCTTCAGCCCTCCAGCCAGGGAACAACGGCAACCGCGTCATCGAGACAAGCAAGGGACTCTGGAGCGGACAGACTATGAGGAGGTAGTTTGATAAAAGCTACAATTGAGTAATTGGATAACTCCACCATGACGAAATTGGTTTGCGAGTTTTGGGGGGGCTAGCGAAGCATGAGAAACTACAAGGGCAAATGACGACGAGAACTAGGCTCATCCTTGGAATAGGAGCATGGAAAAGCTAACTGGCATATTTTGACGAAACGCATAGGAAAACGAGGTGGAACCTTAGGTTGATATAACAGGAGGCAGGATCTCTTTTCTTCAACTTTGATTTAAATTCAGTTTTTTTACTTATTATTCTTTTGCAAACGGATATCCATTTAAGTGGGAGGACTCGGCCCCCGGTGAGCCACTTCTCTGATGAGTCAATGATGAAGGATTGACAGCGAGGAAGAAGTCGTTAGGATGTGAAGGGTTATCTTTGGTAGCTTCCAAGTCTAGCTTAGACTCCTTATTATAAACGCTCCTTAGTCCTTTGTCGATTGGGTTCACTGCCTCTCTACCCATCTAATTCCGGTTTGTTGAGCCGTGTTGCACGCTTCTCCTCGTGGGCACAAAATAGGTGTACACCCGAAACACGCATTTATGTCTGTAATGCTGGCCTGTTGACCTCATCCAACATGAAAAGTCCCGTTCATGACCCCCAAACGACAAAGGACCTAACAGAGGTCAGATGGTGAGTTTTGTTTGGCAAGATACACCAAGCTGGGGTGAACTCAGCCAAGCCAGGCTGACATTACCAGTCTACTATCTAGTTATATAGAGAATTTATTTTGCCTCTAAATTTATTAAGAGTTCAGAATTAATTTGATTTGGTACTCGAAACATTGGCTTTGGAGCTGGCTTTTTATCACGTCGAATTCACAGAGGGCCAAAGCAGGCGACAGTCATATTGTCTGTCATTCATCTCCTCTAACTCCTAATGTCTAGCGAGTGGTATCTTTGGTATTTCCTTATTCCTTACCCCTTGCAAACCGCCTTCCTTGCGCCGAGCAAGTCCATCTTCCATATTCAGTCCCGGGGGCTGCGTGCCACTTCCGGGGACCTCCCCATCAAGAGGGCCTTTTGTTCCCAGTGTCATCGTGGTCCACACGAGGCTCTCCTAGCGAGCGACTCAAGTGCATGTTCCTCCTCCTTCTCATGCACGAATTAACATCCTCTGGTTTGTATACATTATTCTATCAGATTCCAGGTCGTCCAACCGAATTATGTGCATTATGGGGGACTTCCATGGACACCCCGATTCCCATTATTACAATTTCCGTCCGTCTGACGGCCCGGCGTCAGAGTCCAGTTTCTGTCGTAAAACACCGAGTTGCGCCGGTTCGCTGTGCCGATGAATGCCAAAGATTTTTGAAGAAAAATTATAGAACATTGAAAGTTAATGAAGTTTTTGGAATCGTGGATTCGTAAACCCTCGACGTGTCTCACATCGAGGTAAGTTCGTTGATCAGAGGTCGACGAGGTGAACATTGTGGAGTTGGAATCGTTACCGTACAACAACCACTTCACTAAGTTCGACGTCACGGGGCGGTGCGCCACCTTCCCAAAGGTGACCATTCTCTCCCACGTCCATGACCAGAAGGCCTGGGATGGTCTCTTCGGAGAGTGTCGGACTCAAGGTTCCACTGCTAGAGCTGCAGCTTGAACTGCTACCCACGGTCCAGCCATCGCTGGAATCAGCCCTACGGCGATCCAAGATGCCAAGGTTAAGGAACTCGCCGTACTCCTCATCGGTGATCCTGGACTGGTTGCCGTACTCAACGTGGTCGTACTCCCATCGAGTAATCTTGTCCTCCTGGCGCCGGGGCAGCCAGCGGGCTTTAGCGACGTAGAAGAAGGCGGTGGCAATGAGGCCTCCGCAAACCAGATCAATCGCGTAATGGTGGCTGAGGTACATCGTGGCCCAACAAACCCACCCGGCGTACATGATAAAGTAAGTTCTGAACTGCGGGAAGCAGTGAGACATGAAGAGAGCCTCGAGAACAGCGTTGGCTGCGTGGAGCGAGGGGAAAGCTCCGAATGGCACGGGTGCGGTGCTGAAGTTGGTCGTGTACATGTCGAATCCCAAAATCTCATCGATGCGGGCAAGACCGGCTGGAGAGCCAGGCATGCCATAGGCCGCAGGAGCCAGACCGTGCTCATTCTCGTACCATGGAGGAGTGCAGGGAAAGACAAGCTGGATAGTAACGCCGAGGATGCTCATCCAACCGAAAGTTCGTGCAAAAACAGGAGTCGACCCAGGAGCGGCGAAAATGAAGATGATTAGGGAGACCACAGCAGGGGCACCGAAATGAGCCAATCCATAGGGCAACCAGGCGAGAATGTCGAGGACGTAGTGCTTGTGGGCGGAGAGAATGCTGGAGAGGTTGGCGCCGTAGAGCACGTTCTCTAGCGCAGGGAGCACACGGACCCAAATGTGCGGTCGGTACTCGTAAGGAATGAAGCTGCAATGAGAGTTAGAAAACAACACTTAGCGCTGATGCCGTACATGTAGACTTACCGACTGCAGAAAAAGTACATGAGCCAGACCCAGATTGCCAGTGAAGGAAGGAAGAATTGTCGCGTGGCAGGCATGAGGGAAATCCATACACTCGCGAGAACGGCAAGTGTCTTGACGCCGGGAGCAGGGGGGGCGATCCAAAGGGAGAAGAGAGCAATCAGGCCCAGGAATACGTATTGAAGATCCGTGGTTCTGTACTTGTGCTTTTGCAGATCGCGGATGCCGTCCCAAGCATTGAAGGATGTTTGCAGGGTGGTGATGTCTTCAAGACCGTGGGCTCTTGACCTAGACTTGCTGCGCCGGTGGCCAATTCGGTATCGATGGGGGACGGTGTTGAGAAAGGGCAAGTTGAACTGCTCAGGCCATAGCAGCTGCAACTTGGGCTTGCCCGACAGAGAGGCAGAGAAGTCGTTCATTATCGCTGTCGAAGTCGTCGAGTTCGAGGGAAAGGGGTTGACGTCGGGGCAACGGGGTGTCGGAGCGAGGGAGGGAGAAGAGTCGTCTGGTAGAAAATTCCTTGTCGATGACCCAAATATGTATACCCAAAAGCTACCTCATAATCCAAGTAACCAGTTGGCTAGCAGTTGTTGCAAGGCTATTAAGTTGTCGTATCGCTGTGCTTAAGTCGATGTAGTCGTCTGTAAGCAGTCGCCGTCGGAGCAGTTAACCGGGGATGCAAGGCAAGGCAGCACGCGACAGGACGCCACACAGAGACGATGGACAGGCTAGTGGACTGCGAATCCAAGAGAGGGAGCGCGATGGATTGCAAGGCTAAGCTGCGAACGAGAACAAAGCCAAGGGAGAGAGGGAGGAGGAGAGGGAAGAAGAAAAAAGAAGACGTAGAAAATGTAGGAACCAGAGGAGAGGAGTGGAGGAAGCACAAGAGTTATTATGGGGGAGTAGGAGAATAAGAGGAGGTGGAGTGGAGAGGAGGGATCGAGGATGATGACGAGGTGCAGGACAGCATGTGGTGCAAAGCCAGAGCAAGAGCCCAGAGTCAGAGCCAGGGCTAGAGCAGGGCAGGCGCAGTCGTGCTTTCGTTGCTTGCGGCGTGCTACAGTACGCTGGCGTGTTCTGGGTAGGTGCCGGCCCTTGCCCCAAAAGCCCACCTGCCTCGCTCCCTGCCTCGCTCGCTGTCGGCGTCGGACTCGCTCTTACTTGGTACACGCTCCTGCTCCTTGCTCCTTCCACTCTTCCTTCCTCTTCCTCCGCTCCGCTACGGCTTTTACGCTGCACTGCACCGCACCATACGTATAGGGCCTCCGGGGGTACTGCAAGAACAGGGCTCAGGGGTGTGTAAGAGCGCTAAGCAAAACCGCACCCCCAGGCCACTAGCACGAAAGGATTCTTTGCCTTTAATATCGTGCACTCGAGCTGGACCTGCTTTACAGGGCTCCAGCGCATGATTACAGGGCTTCTTCAGGGCTTGGAGCCTGCCCAGACCTAGTGGTTGGCTGTGTGGTCTTGGGCGCGATGGGACCGAGGCCATGACCCCCCGGATGCCACGGGAAGGGGACCAGATACAAAGACCGAAAGTACCGCCCCACGAGCTCTGCGAAATTGCGCTGGGGCACCTTCCTGCGCCTGATTGGCTCCTGCATGGCGGCTGCTTTCTGACGGTTCCACCGACGCCGCGGACGGTCATTGAACGGAGACCGTCAAAACCGGGGGAGCCACTCACAGAAGAAGGCGGCGGACTCGGGTCAGTCGCGTGTGCCGGGTCGAGCGAGAGCTTGCTGACACATCAACCAGAGTGTTGAAATTTTCTTACCGTCTGTGGTCTCTGCCTCTGCTTGGTGAGAATTCTGCTCCGGGCTAGGCGGAGGACCGGAGTTTGCGGCTGCCCGATGGTATGGTGGTAATTTCCCACAGAGTTGCGCCAAGGCTCCGCTACGGACAAATGTCGCGTGAGAGCGACAATACGGCGCACTATTTTGTTTCCATACGTGGAGGTTAATTCGTACGAATTGATTGATTGACTGGCTCATTATTGAATCATGGCTGTAGCTTTGAAACCGTCCCCTTTTGCGCGTAACTCGCACATATACGAAATACGTACAGAATCAATCTCATTTCCCATTTCCCAACAGGCAGCAAACTGTCAAAGTGGGAGGCAGCCCATCGATCCCTGCCGTATTCTGCTCAGCATGGCCATCAGTCTACGGAGCAGGAATACGTAGGTCTTCACTTTAGCGAGTCGCCTGTTCTTGGCTCGCATTTGTTGGCATTCAGGCATTCAAAACTGGTAACATCATGGCCACTGAGCATGGATGAACATGCACGCATGATGACACCGCTGCTGCACTGCAGGCGGATCAACCAAGTTCCAGAACCTGGCCTACAGCTCAAGGCGGAGCATTGTGCAGCGCAGCGCAGATGGATGCTGATGCGCTGGTGCTTGTGGATTCCGAGACAAACGAGCGCGAGATTGGAGGAGGATTGGCCAACGCGGACGGGCTGACTGTCCATGTCGGCCAACGGGAGCCCCTGTTGTTCTGGTCTCAGCACTCAATCCCCCACGCCAATTGATCGAATGAGTGTCTAGCCAAGGCAACCGTTTCGACGTCTCTGGCTGCTGTGGCTGTTCACATAAGCCGTCGTCACCAAAACGGTTTCACCCATTCTACCTTTGCACAGCCTCTCCATTCGCTGACGGAACAGTCCCCTGCTCAGCTGGGAAAGCGATGTGACAAGGCTTGTGGCACAGCAACAGGAACTAGTCATTCGGCTTGAGAGCACTGCATTCTTCAACAAGTGTACAAAGTGCATACGTATGCGAAGGTCAAGCCACAGGAGAAGGGCTTGGGCGGGCTGACTGCAAACCTGATTCCGCATGCTCCGCAACTTGAAATTGACGATAATTAGTTTGGGGGGGGCCTAACTATCCAAGAACACGCCACGATACGAGCGAATGGTGCTTTAAAAGATAGAATGTGCTGAATACGCGGAAAGGCTGAGATGAATCGTGAGACAAAAGGAAACGGCCGTATAGTAGGCGTATCCATGAAAGGGGAACGGTTCAGGCATGAGGATGGGTAAGGCAATCAAATTTTCCAACGGCAAAAACGGAGGGACATCTCAATTTGCCAAGGATTAAGGTGTTATTGGATCGGCATGAATGAGTAAAGATGACTGCGAAGTAGAGTATGCAGTGGGGACGTTTCCTCTTCGAATCTGCCCTACTATGGAGCCGCTGTCTTTGTGTTTGGATGAGTTGTTCGGATCTATGCTGACAAGATGTGTAAGACGACAATATGGTTGGAGACTAAGGATCATGGCAGCGACGAACCGTGAGCAAGGTAACTCTCCGAAGGATGGCAGTTGGGTCGGGTAGGTCGGACTCTTCGTTTTGTGGAGGATACGTACTCGACACCCTTGATCTCATCTCTCATCTCCAGTCGGGAACAAAATGGGTCATGATGATGACAATGATGTCCACTCCCAGGACAAGTAGACAAGAGAACATGCAGCAGGAAAAAAAGAAATAAAAAAAGAGACACATTAAAGCTCCACTAGAACAGTTTCACAAAAAGCGATTGGCAGTTGAGGAAAGAGTATCCAGTCGCCAGTCAAAGTCTTTCTCTCTTTCGTTCTGTTGCTTCCTTCCCTGCTTCCCTGCACCTGTCGCATCCCACATAAGCCACCAAGCTGCAAGCTGCAGGTACATCGGGCGCAAGTACCTTCCACTCAACTGTCCTGTCCCTGGCCGTCATAGTGGAATGCTTTTGCTTTTGCTCTTGCTGTCTCGCTCTCGCTCTCGCGCTAAACCTCATGACAACTTCTTCTCTACCTCTCACGCTCACATCATCTCAATCCATGACCCCTCCACACACGCCCCCCTCCGCACCAATTAATGCTGCGGAGCATGTATCCTGGGCCGGGATGCGATGGCGCTTCACAGCTCCTGAAGCATGCCTCTTCAATCTCCGTCTCGGATGTATCGCCAACGCTCTTCTCCCGCGGATCGGTACTTGAGTCCGTGGACATGCTCCCACCTTGATACGGAGTGCGGATAGCCTCCACAAACTAGCTACTGGACTGTACGGAGTACGGAGAGCAAGGTTTTGTTTCTCCCAGACAACAGCTTCAAGAGCTTGGAGCACCCATGCACAGTAGAAACGGATGGTTTTACGGAGTGCATCCAGCTAACAGCTGGTCCAAACGGTAATCAGCAACCTTGAACCACCCGGCCAACCACAAGCTCGCCTTGACCAAAGTCAATGCTCATGACAATCTTTGTGCTTACGGGATCGTCATTTTGGCCCGTCAGCCCTGCTGAACCACTGCTCAGCCCAGGGCATCCGTCTCTGAGGCGATACGTGTCCTGAGTGCTACGCCGACTGCGTCGCACACATGAAGCAGTGCGACGCGTCGTCGCCGACATGACCGACGATTTGAGTAACGGCCGAGACGCATACAGGACGCAACTGTACCTACATGTGCAGCCAAGTCCCTATAATCTTATGCCTCATGTCTCTCCATCTGCATCCCCGCGTCCAATCCCGTCTTCTAGCTTTCCCAGGGTCTAGCCATCCGTCTCCCACGCGAGCTCAGACCAGTCTGAAATCCAACGTGGTCAACAGCTTCTGCGCCCCAATCTCTTTCTCCGAGAGACACACAAAGGCACGCGAAGGGGCAAAGAAGGTGCAAAATATACACGGGTGTCGGGGTAATATCCTCAGTGAAAGAAGACGACCATATTCATTCCTCGATTTCCTGCGTAATACGCCTCACCGACACCTCAACATTGGGTATTCTGGAAGCTCCAGCGCCCTACCGTCTGCAACTCTCTTGAAGGGTCCATGAGACGTTACTCTGGCCTCGAAACCCCGACCCAGCCGGATGCGGCGGCCGGGACCCTTGTAAGCCTCGACTATTCGCTGTCGTGGAAAAGCCGCTGCTGAGTCCACAAGCCACTGGGAGAATTATGAACTAAGCATGAAGCTAGCCCGTCCCTTGGGTTGAGACGGTCAAGCCTCTTTATCGGCTGGTGACGTCGTGTGCGTCGCATCGGAGTGCTATTAGTGCCGAGCCCGACCAGGTTTGCAGACGTCGGTGTTGGACGAGCCGACCCAGAGCGTTTACATACGGCGCCCATGGTTCTTTGTTGCGCTCTTTGTGATGGACCTTTGACGAGGTATCCGCATGCAAGGCCGACATGGCATTGTCTACGGAGGCTCACCAGGACCCGTTCAAGACGGGAGGAACATGAGATGAGGAGCTCAAGGCAGGGATTGATAAGATTGGGGATGGGTCATTATCAGACTCCCGCGGACAGGGTTGCAGGGTTGTGAAACCGTCGGGGTACAGAGTGCTATAGCAGCTGCTTTGCACAATCTCTCCTAGCAACCGTCTGCCTCACATGACACGACGGACGCGAGAGATGCCTGGTTCGCTTCTGCTTCGATTAACGCCGGACAAGCAGCTTGGTCACATATCAAGCGCGCGGACGCCCACGATCTCACCGCATCCGCTCTGGATGATTCATGTTTGCAGTAGCGCCGTCAGTCATGTTCAATTCACATGTAGGCGCACGAGAGCACTTGGCGATTTTAGAAGCAGCCTTGGGCGGCGACGCTAATGAAGACTGGTTGACTGGCTGGCCCTGGTCTCCCTTGGACGCGGCGATCCGATGAAATGAAGAAGAGGCAAAAGGGAAAAAGCTTGGATCGACTTAATTCCCTTTTTTCCATGCCGAGCCCCGAGTATCGATCTGAGCTCGCGTGAATGTGCGCGAATCTCGTACTACGCCGTAATTGAAAGAGTTGGTGCTGGAAATTGGATCACGCCGTGTGGTTGATTGCAGGGGGGAGGGGAGAGCTGGATGGCAACATGGGAAGCGTCGCAAGTGCTCAAGTCGGCCTGGCGATGTTGTCATTCTCCGGCATTTGATCATGATGGATACTTGAGCTCTTTAGACAAAGGTCTGGGCGGTCATACTCGCACATGATCATTGGCCCTGCTGCAATGCGACTCCAACTGCAGTAGCCTCAGGTCGAGTCGTCCTCCGGTCCTCCACCAGCCAGCTCCAACTCCCATGCCCTATGGATTCGGTTTGATCTTGGCGCGGCCATGGTTAATGGCTTGGGGCCTGAATGCACTGACGTTTTCGCATGCACACCGACTAGTCACGGTCACAGCAGGCCCTTGTCTTGTACGCCATGACTGCCGTCCTGGATGATTGGAAGATGATGCTCTCAGACCGCAACACTGTCTCGACTCGAATGCAGAATGAAGAATGCCGCTTGCTCCATCTGACGCTATGGCAGACGATAAGCATGCAAGCACATGCTCTTCTTGAAACGGCGACCAATGAGCCGTCTCGATGCATTCCATTCCATGTCTCGTGCCCCCCTTGGGCCACACCAGAGGGACACTTGCTTCTGCATACGTCGGCTTGCATGACACACAAGGCTAGAGGACCCTTGACATGTTCCCACGCTTTGGCGCATGCGAATAATCAATTCCACGTCGACACTGTCCATGCCTTGTCATTCACAGTCGGAAGAGGGTCGAGGGCCGAGACAGCCGCGTTGGGTGATGGTTATCTCAGTCACATCATACTTGGATGTTGGTTACATCAAGCTGGAAAGTGCACTATCTTCTCTGCAATGGGCGTAACTAATCCATGACAAGGCCGGGAAGAACTTATTTCGACTTAAAGGATCACACGGGACCAACAAGTCTAGGAAGTTTTATCACATGGAATACCCACCACAACTTGATCTGCGTCGATACCGGTAGTACAGATACAAGTAGGTAGGTGCTGACTCAATGGGCCGGCCAACTGCCAACCTACAAGTATTCTCTCGGCCGACTTTGTGCTCAACGGAGTTTGGGGTCCATGTTGGCCGTTACCATGTTAGCCGGGATGCGAAAAGTTCAAGAGATCAGACCCGTTTCTTTCCTTCCGGTGGTGGATTTGATTTGCCCAGGAAAAGCTGGGCAGAGAAAAGAGAGGAAAATTCTTTCTTCTCTTTTGTCCCGGTCCTTTTCTTTTGGCCGTTGGCCCGTGGTCGGTAGTTTTCGGCCGGGACTTGTCGGTGTACCATTTGGCTACGGAGTTGGGAGTATGAGTATTGCCTTGGACGGAACCCGGAGTGGGACGATGGAGAGAAAAGTGTCTCTCTATTTGCTCTCGCTTGCTGTCCATTGTCTGCCATTACTCTATATGTACCTAGCTTTGTTCTCCGGCGCTTCCGAATCCATGATCTGCTTCTCTTTTTTGGTGTCATGGGACCTCTGCAGTCAACTGCAGTCAACCTGCATTGGTCTGCCTCGGCATCTGGCTAGGGG
>JALNIO010002253.1:30870-55871 GCA_023509875.1 Rugonectria rugulosa | reverse complement strand
TTTTTTTTTTTTTTCTTTATTCCGGCTTTATGGCGGAAGTCTCGGCTTTTTTCTTCCCTCTCAAGAGACATGGGGGAGTATTACCTCGTGCTTCAAGAAACCCTTGTTCCTACGCCGTTGGCGTTGCACAGAATTTCCTGTGCCCCTCCGGTAGTAACTCCGTGGTTCCTACCAACCGTCTCGTCGCCGAGTTACCTAGTTGGAGCTCTCACGGAGTACGGAGTTGTGTCGTATCCTTGTTTCATGGCCTGTCTTGACGTGGAATTTTCTTTGCACGCATCAAACCCGTAGTCTTTTACTGCGTACTCGGTTTCTACTATGCGCATATTATGCTTGAAGCTGTCTCGTCCCTCTTGACACAGTAACTCGTGCATGAACGGTGTGCGTGTCCCTATATACACATACATGACGGCTACATGAGCGGCCGTCGTTCCCAACGAGACCCTGATCGCTGTGTTAGTCGCAGGTCTTGGACCCCGCTGCCATGAGCCGCGTATATTGAGTCTCCGGTTGCGTACAAGATCGACGGGACAGAGATTGGATATGAGAACACAATAGCAAAGGATCAATATATAAAGCTTTGCTTATACAGTAACAAGTCCTTAAAGATAGGTTTACTGAGACTTTGCTTCTATGTCCTGCGGCTAAAGTTGGTCAATCCAAGACTCGAGTGGAGGGGACAAGGTCAGTAGTGTTGAAGCAGTTCCGTCATCGACTCCAGGGTGTGCAACTTGTCATTATCATCCAAATAAACCATGAACGCATGCGTACGAAATTGATGAGCACTCCGTGGTTGGATTATATCCTACCCGGAACATGTATCAAACACTCACCACTCACTACAGATTGTATTTTTGATCTGGCTCATCAGCAACTTCATCAGTCACTCTCCCTTTGAACACCTTTTAGTCCATCTTAACCATCTTACAAGCACCTAGTTAACTGATAATCCCACATGTTCGCTCGCACAATACAATGTTTACAATCCTACCGCTGCCAAGCAACTTATTTCGAAAATGACCAGTAGTAAAAAGCCATGTCCAACTTCCCATCCTCTATTACATAGCCCAATCACCGCTTCTTATCAACTCCCCTCAAAAACTTAAGCTTACCTCCGTTCACACCACCCTATACACCATTGAAAAAAAACACCCCTTGGCAAAATAAACAGGGCCGTCGTGGACGTCATGGAGTATAAACGTCCCCGATGTCTCACGCTACTCGATTCGTATGACGCAGGCTCGGCCACTTGGAGCCGTTCCCCGGAGTGGCTGGGGAAGGGGAGTTGACCTGCAGTTTGAGAGCTACACTTGTGCGGGGGGGAACACCAGTGTGTGAGAATACGATTATGTACCGATTGGGTGGCTTTTGTTCTTTTTTTTGGTCTTGCTGTTGGGACTTTCAGGATGGAGGAGTCTTTGTCGAGGGCGCTCTTCGCGTTGGCCGGCAGATTGGATGATGCACAGATGGTGATTCACAAATGATCACCCATCCATCTTCCCACTTGGTTGCTCATTATTGTATTTACTTGTCGTAGGCACACAAGTGCGTAGATGGGTAGTTGTTACTGGCCGCGACAGATACACCTGCATCTCAGCAGGATCCAGGGACAATGCACTCACAAACTTGGAACAACCATGCTGCTACCATAGATGACAGGTAATTAAATTGATACACGTTGATTTTATACTCTAACAACTACATTTTGTGGTATCCATCATCTGATGAGACCATCCCTTCACTTACTAGAAGCCCTTGACCAACGACTTCGACTCGCTTCCCTTGGTCGCCATATGCCTCCTGAACTGAAATTTCACCGTCAACGCCATGCCGCCGCATCCGAGAGACTCTTGTGTCTCTTTCCGATATCAAAGTGCTGAACCTATAGAATCTTTTGCAAGAAAGACTCATGCAAGCCCAGCGAGAAAACAAGACAAAAACGAAGATCGTCATAGCCTCCGCAAATCGAAGCCGACCATCCTGAAGTAAAAACTTTTTTTTCGCTCACACCAAGGTCATGACCATGCTCCAAGAGAGTTCATGGTATCCTTAACGCCTGAATCGAGTGTTCGATGGGGTATATCGAGCCATGGGGTAGGAGGGGTACTTGTACGCCTAGTTCGAAGACCCAACCACGGGGGGCAGGACTGGAGTCACCCTCCTGCTAGGGGTTTCCGCTGACTCCTTGGCATTCTTGGACTCCTTGCGCTTCTTGGAGCGCTTCTCCTCCTTGGCTGCGCTGGGTGATGCGGCCTGGGCAGAATCACCCCTGGACTGGGACGAGTGAGGGATGTTGGGGATTGGGATGGGTGTCTGTTTTTGGGCCAAAAAAGAAGGAAGCTCAACCTTGGACTTCTTCGACTTCTTGGAAGCTGGGGTAGATGCAGTCTTGAGAAAGCTGGGGGCAGGGACAGGAGTCTGCCTCGACGATGTAGATGGTGCCTCAGAACCAAGATCGGGGCTACCGCTTCGGTTCGTCTTCTGCTTCTTCGACGTCGCGGCCGACTTGCTCTCCTCAATAAGCTGCTCAGAAGCCGCTGCAGCATCTTCCTCTGAAGGAGCGTGCTTTCGCTTGCCCTTTCGAGAGACGTCAGGAGTAGAAACACCTGCCGTGGTAGAGCTGGGGGGTTCCATGATGCCTCCACGAGACTTCTTCTGCTTCTTGGCTTTTTCGGTTGCGGGCGTCACAACAGCTGTCTCCTTATCCTTGCGCTTCTTCTCCTTCTTGCCTAGAGTCTTAGGAACGGCTGGGGCCTCGGCCATCTTAGTGTCCTCGTCCGCGTTGGTCTCACCGACACCAATGGGTTGGTAACGGCCGTTCAAATTCTCAGGTTGAGGTCGGGGAGGTCGCTTTGCGGCGGGCCCAATCTCAGCAGATGGGAAGCTGGCCAGCTGGGTGATCTTTTTGACTTGCATGACCTGGCTGATTTGTCGGGGAGCTGCACAAATGAGGTTAGAGAGGGGATCAGGCATATCAGATGACAAGACTTACATGACTGATACTGCGAGCCGTCGGAAGATGGAATGAGAATCTGGATGTTGCTCTTGGGAGCGATGCTCTCAAACGAAACTCCGTAGTCTTCGCCGTCGTGAGAGAAGATTGCATTAGAAGACGGGGAGTTGTCCATTGGGATTTCTAGATTCTGGACCACCGAGATGGGCACGTTCGAAGGGACGGTAAAGTACCAGAACTGCTTGCCCTCGAGATTGGCCTGATTGCAAATCTGCGCGACGTCTTTGCCATTGGCGCCATCATCTCCCTTGCGGAGAACAAAGTCGGGCGCGATGAAGTTGGGAACAGCGACCTTGCGCTTATCCTGACGGTGCTCGATATGCATGGACTCGTCGACCATTTCATCATCAGAGTCTTCTTCCTCGCTGGAAGAGCTGTCTGGTTCAGGTTCAGCTGGCTTAGTGACAGGCTTGGGTGTGGACTTGGCCGGCTCGTCCTCGCTGTCACTCTCGCTTTCGCTTTCTTCTTCGTCGCTGGACTCGCTGGAGGTTGCCGTTTTGGCGGCGGTGTTGCCATTGACCTGGGTTTTGGCCTTGGGTGCAGGCTCGGCCTCGCTCTCGGAATCACTGGCTTCGCTGCTGGACTCGTCGGAGCTCGCAGCTTCAGATGCGGCGGGTTTGGTTTTCTTCGCAGTCTCGGGCTCGTCATCGCTTTCACTCTCGCTTCCAGAGTCAGATGAGTCGGAAGAGCTGCTTTCTGACACCTTATCGACAGCAACGCCATTTGTTTCCCCCTTGGAATCATCTTCCGATTCAGACTCTTCGCTGGATTCATCTGATGATTCTTGCTTTGGCTGAGCGGAGGTCACAGACTTTGTGGCCGGCGCGGCCTTGGTGTTGACGTTTCGCTCGTCGTCACTGTCGGCGATTTCGACATCCTTGTTGCGGCGGCGCGCAGGCGTGCTGGAAGCCTTCACCCCACTAGTAGCAAGCTTGGCCAGGAATGCGCCGGGCTCGTCATCGTCATCGTCACTGTTGCTGTCACTAGTATCCTCTGCATCATCATCGTCGTCGTTGCCATTATTGGTGAAGAGCTGGTTGGGGTCGAACGAGTCGGGGTCTCGCTTGACGATGGGTGCACGGCTGGCAGTGCGACGGTTAAGCTGGGACTCAGCAAAGACACCCTTCTTTGCGTCTTGAATCTGCTTATTAAGGGAATGAACCTTGTAAGGCTCTTTCGGTGCCATTTTGAACAGAGTTCCGGGGGTTAAGTATGCCGGAAAGAGTGCAATTGGCGAGGTGAAAAGAGGTAGAGAGATGAAATGCTTCAACTGCAGATGAAATTTTGGGCCGTTTGCAAAAAAGTTGCAGTCGCGCTAGTGGAGTCCCCCACTAAAGCAAAGACGCGCTTGGGCGATGCTCTTTATTTTTTTTGGGCGGAGGAAAAATTTGGTGGTTGGCAGTTCTTATTGATAAGCTCACTTTCATCCAGTATCTTAGTCTTAGTTTAGCACGAATCACCACCATCGCCGACCTCTTGGTTGCAGGGAAGCGAGCTCACTGAGACAACAATCAGGTTGATTTCTTGCTTGTTGTTTGCTTGATATAAACTAATACTCAACCATCACTCTGCTTTTACTCTCTTGTCATCCAACCCTCTCCACCCTTCCTCTTCAACCTCCATGTCTTCTCAAAAGAAGCGCAGGTTAGAGGGCGTTGAAACCCCAAAACGTAAGACTCCAGTATTCCCAATCTAATATTCTATTATGAATTACACATATACATCTCAAAGAGCCAATTCTGATTATAACCCTACAGCTGTGAGCGCAATTAGTGCATTGGCTGCTCGTCGTCGAGATGCCGCCAGCGCTTCATTATCCGGCACTCCTGAAGCCGAAGACAAACCCATCATCACATCTACCAACTTCTTCAGTCCCCTGCAAAAGACTGAAAACAAAGAAGCACCATCAAAGTCTTCCAGCAGAGGTAATCCAAAACCTGCACGACAACAACGGGGCTTTGAGGTCCTTTCGTCGCGCCCAAATGGCGTTGCATCACCAAAGTATATCATTTATAAAACGTGACACTCTTACGAAAAACCTGACAGATCTTAGTGAAAAAAATTCAAGCAGTGATGCGCTATCGCCATCCAAAACAGTCACTCAATTCTCTTCCTTCCGACCGTCCAAGAAGAACCATCGCATTAAAGCTGGGGGGGTCGTCGAACTGCGTCTCGAAGACAGCGAAGTACGTCTTGAGCCCGAGAAGTCCCTATCCCGCATAAAACTAACCCTTGCAGAGATTTCTAGTCCTCGGAAGCTTTGGTATTAGAGTTATCCGCGGCGAAGTGACCATTGCCGGTGCTTGTCTGCGAGCCTCGGAAACGATACACTGGGTTCATGCGCCAAATTGCCATGCAATACCGGTGCTACGCAGCACTGAGAACACAGGCCTGGAGCTACACCCGGATCCTAGGGCTAGAGGATTGCGCCAGCTGGGTCGACTGTCGCCATTGTTCAGGAAGATGTGGAATGAGCCTACCGATGCCGCCGCAAAGAGAAATGCCAACGAAGCAACCTTTCAAATCGTAAGCCACTTTTTCTGATGTATGAGAACATGAGAGCAAGAACCTAACTTGAGCTCAGTTGTATTCATCAGATGACGCTCCTAAGAGGTTTGTCATCCAGGATCTGGTGTCTCCTCCCGCGTGGAACAAGAAGCTTGCTGCCCTTGTATCAGCTACGCGCAAAAAATCATCCTTCTCTACGCTTGTCTGTGGGCCAAAGTCGGCTGGGAAATCAACATTTTCTCGAATTCTCATCAACCGTCTCATTACAGATCGAACCTTGGACCAGACTTCAAAAGGAGTTGTAGTTCTGGACCTGGACCCGGGACAGCCCGAGTATGTGCCAGCCGGGATTCTATCGCTCGTTCATATCACCCAACCAAATCTTTCTCCATCCTTTACGCACCCAGGCAGCCGGAATTCCGCGAACAAGGTGATCCGATGTCATGCCCTGGCATCTGTCAGCCCTGCTTCCGACCCTGATCTGTACCTCGAATGCGCCAAAGATCTCTACGACACCTACAATAAAAGCTTCCCGGGGACACCCCTCGTTGTCAACACTCCAGGATGGATCCTAGGAACTGGCCTCGATCTAATATCTGAAATAATAGGACGTGTTCACCCTGACGAGGTTCTGTACATGTCGGAGGACGGACCTTTCGACACCGTCGAGACTCTACAGACAGCCACCACAACCTCCTTCGCCGAATTGCCGTCCCAGCAGTCCGAATTCACCTCACGAACGGCTGCACACTTCAGAGCAATGCAGGCCATGTCATATTTCCATCTCCAAGAAGCAAGCCCAGAAGAATTCAATCCAGGACCTCGTCCGAGGTGGGATTCAACGCCACTCAGCTCAAAGCCTCCCTTGACTGTCAGATACTCTTCACCTAAGCCTGGGATTCTGGGCTTCTTGTCCTACGACTCCCAAGTACCCCCCGAACTTCTCGCAGACACGATCAATGGGACATTGTTGGCTATTGTTGAGATTGAGAGTCAAAAGGCATTCCGAAATTTGGAACGAATCGAGCCCCCAACCCAGACAACGGAGTCCATGGAACTTGAAACAGATCCAACAACTCAAGCACGTCCAGTGCTCTCATATACTCCCGACGGTCTCCCTTTTATCCCCAATCCCAACGATGTCACCCTGGATCCCAGGTACTCTCGAACCTTGGGGCTGGTACTCCTTCGCGGAATAGATACCAAGTCCAAGACTCTTCAGTTGCTGACGCCAATCTCTCTCGAATTAATAAATGAGGTCAAATCCAAAGGTCGAGATATTGCGCTCATCCATGGAAAATTTGATGCCCCTAATTGGGCGTATACGGAGGACCTTTACCAGCAAAATGGAAATGACGAGGGAAGCGGGGAATGGCTGGATATCATGGAGGAAGACACGGATGAAGATGATTCTGATACCGAGCCAGCGGATGTAGACAAAATCAGCGATCTCACAGCCATTCCTTGGGTAGAAGTACTCAAGGGCAGTGAGAAGAGACCAATAGGATCGAGGGTATGGAGGGTACGCAGGGACTTGGGTCGTAACGCCGGGGATTGACCTCGATGATCGACACACTCTCTGGTGTATCCGTACATCGTAGAGAAGTAGCTATTTCGTAAGAGAGCACTGACGACATCATCATTCCGGGGCAACAAAGTTAAGTGTTTCCCACTTCTGGGTCAAGTAAAATTCCTCCATTCGTGAAAGAGGCCCTAACTAAATCGTGGGTTGAGGCGGCGGATAGTTAACCGCCCGCTCCACGTGGCTGACGACGGTTGGAACAATATTGGCTCCCGGGACCACCACACTACTTTACGTAGTAGCTTAGGGTCGGTAGTTGTTGAGAAAATGTAAGAACCGTCTTTGAAAGCACAAAGTCACATTGACGAATGTCGATACCTGGTGTACCCAGTAATAAGCGAGCCGAGTCCAACCCACTTCAGCTAGATGGACCAGTAGGTGTAACGGCACTTGCTGACCCGTCTCGTAATAAGCCGTCTGTTATCGCGTATGGTACTCCTGGTCTTTCCTGGGGCTGATGCTGGGATGCCATAATTATCGGGGAACCGGATTGCCTTGGCGGCTGACGGCCCCGCGCTTTGGGGTGGAAACATTGTGGTCTCACCTGAATACTGTAACATTGTGATGAATGCAGGTGAGATGTTACAGAGGACGAAGTAAGCAGAGCGAAGACAGCCAAGGTCCGAGTACCTCGTCGTGCTCCGTAAATGGGGTTGATCGGTTAGCGAGGTTGACGCGAATAACTTCTCGAGCCACCCTCTCGAAATGAGAGTAACACCAGCTGCTGGGAGAGCAGCATAATCAGGCCACTCTGGTGCGCCTTGCCGGTGTGCTTGAGATCCAGGCCCTAGGAGTTGCTGGCGAGGGACAGGATGCATCAAGGGTCTTTCTCCTTGTGTATCCTGTCCGGAATGAGAGTGCGTATTGCATTTCGTACATGCATGTTGGTTAATACAGGTAATTTATGCATTGTACTGTACATACTGCATGTCGCATGTGTCTATCTTTGGTGTGTGCCGCCTCGAGTGCTTCGTACGTACAGGTCTGCTGCATACGCGACATGGCGCCCCGCTCGTGGCCTGACCCGAAGATTCTCGGGCTCAAGGGTATTCTGAAGTTGACAGGCTTTCGACAAAGAATCAGGAGGATGAGATCGACCGATGGAGGACTGTTCGGTTGTTGATGAAAAGGCGGAAGAGGGCGGGCCTCTTTTCTCTGCCTTCTGCTCTCGACTAAAAGGGAGGCACGTCCTCTGTTCCTGCATCTTGAAGTTTGACTGGTCCTTCCTTCTCCTGTCAACTTTTCAGATCCTCTCTCTGTTGAGGCAAAAGACAGCATATCCCTCCTTCCTTCCTCACATTTTGAATGAACAATTGATCAACTGACCATCCACAAGAACCATCATCCAATCAGCAGCTTCGTCGGTGTCCAATTTTGTCTGGCACATCGATGTGGAAGTGACCTGTGTGGCTCGCCATGGGATGTGCAAGCTTCCGGTTCCTCAGTGGCTTGGGGCATGGACTCTTGGAACTCTGATCTCCAGGATACTCGAGGTACGCACAAGGTACCTATTGAGCCAGACACATTGTGCGTACCCTGCCTCTCTATCATGAGGTGGGAAGGTACCTTCTCTGTACGAGCTACCTCAGACGCTTATGTCTACAGTCGGCATTCACCATACGTACCTACCCGTGAGCTTGGGGTCTCCCTTGCGTCTGCCGCACACTGAGGGCCTGTCTGAATATCCCCAAAGGGCAGCGATTTCGCTCTTTTCTCTTCCCTCGCACCTGAGCCTTGCTATTCTTTGGCGGCTGGAACTTGCTGCCACTAGCCAGCCACGAATCCTCCTCGAAGCTCCCCACCATCATGATGCTGGCAAACATTCTAATGCTTCGCACATAGGTGGCGTGCAGAATACACGACCTACGGTGGCCAGTTTCCTCTTAGGCCTTGGCCCGTAATAGGACACAACACCATGGATTCAGCAACGTTGCGAAGCAATTATATATCGGCAAATTTGTCTGTCGACGAAGAGAACCATGAATGTCCCACGGCGGTAGACCATTATCGGACCCCAGCACAGTTACTTTGCCTACCACCATCACAACGACAAGTGCTTACACCGCAGATTCAAACTGATGAAGTTTGTCATGGTACCTACGCCACCTTGCCCTGTGTCAACTCAGGAGTTCGGAACACAGGCTATTCCTTCTACGGAGTAAGCATAGTGCTCCGGACCCGGACGCATGTACGAGCACAATATTTTCTGTAGATTCTGTGGACACTATGTTCCAGGCGATCCCCCAACGGCGGCGTCACATTAATTGAAAGGCCCAGAAGAATATGGGAGCAACAGTATAGCGAGCAGGGGCAGCCAGGATACATCGACTCTTCGAATCCTTGAAAGTTTGTGCTCACAAAGTACTTATGTCGAAGCCATTCTTGGTGGTAATCCTGGAGCAAGTCTGCGTCGGTTCGCTGAGCTCGTGGCTCTGGCCAGCTTTCTCTTAGCTTTGGGGACAGACGGGATCGAGCGACTCGCATGTTAACTGCATGAGGGTATGTCCCCGCCGGCCCCCAGATGCTGCAAGGAGATGGAGGGAAATGGTTCACTAATTAACTAAGGATGCGAGGGGGCCGAAAGAGGAGCGATCAAGAGGAGACCTAATATCGCCAACGATTTTCAACAAACCCGAGAAAGAAGAAGCACTCACAGAAGCGCGACATGCTTTGAAGCACGTCTCTCGTTCCAACGGCAAATACCGATGGACGTCGCCGGGTGCAGTAACCAAGCAAGCAAGAGAACGGTTAGCCGGGTTTGACGGATACAGTGGCGGGGCAGCATCGACAAGCTGAATAGCGGCCAGGGTTTACGACACCGACAAACACGATTGGGTGGACCTGTGCGACGCCGAGGAGCGATATTGAGAGGACGGCCTGTGTAGCTCTTGGCAAGAAGACATGGGTCAGGCCATTAACTGTGCCCTCACTGTGCTTCTCAAAGCATGAATCCAGCACTGTACTTTGTGTGTCTCTTGTGCACCTGAGGAGACTTGGATCCGAGATGCTCAGCCTAAGCAAGGCCGTGGAGACGATGAGGGCTCGAATTTCCGTTAGCAGGGGACCAAACAGATACGGCACTTGCCCCTCTACCTCAATGGCGTTTGACGGCGCAAGGTGTATTTTCTTCCTCCGGACCAGCCTTTCCTGGGCCCGACCTCCCTCAGTCACGGTTCAGCTGCTTTATTTTAGGCATGCAGTAACCTGTAATAGGTCTGTACACTGGAGCTGCAGGCCTGAGGTGTAGTGGCTAGGCTAGGCCGGAGCAGGCGAAATCGACCCGGAGGAGCTCGTGAACTGGCTGCACGTTGCTGGAATCTTTCTGGAGCCTCTTCGGAGCCAAGCCAAATTCAAAGAGCCACCCTACGAGAGTACCTAGATACAGAAGCTGCCCGAGCCGTGGGGTTTGTGGGTATAAGGACACGCCAGACGAGATATCGACAAGACGGATGAAACCAACCGAAGCGAAGGGAGGGGAAAGGAGGGGAGGGGAGGGTACGGGAGAAGAGAAGAGGGGAATCTGTCGGGGAGAAGAACAGGACGATACAACAGAGAGACTCTCGACCACTGTTGTCTCTCATCTCGTCTCAATGTTTTCTCCCCTCTCTCCCCTACCCTTTAACCCCCTTGCCACTATTTTCTTCAGTGTCTTGTCACATTCCCCACCTCCCGGCCGTCTTCTCACTACTCTCTCGCACCCACCAAAGAGAGAAATTAGCAACAGGAAACGATGCATCTCTCCGTGTGCCACCCATCTGACGATTGATCTGCAGACGAGCGGGTGCGAATTAACAACGGTTGCCCAGCATTTCTCCACCTCAACCCCGTCGCCATCACCCAGGGTTTACCTCTGTTGTAAGCTGTCTGTCGCCCGTTTAGCCCTGGCACTTTTCTGCGGGCAGCCAGCCAGTCAGCCAGCCGTTTCTCAAAGCAGTCAATCGACTTGTGCCCCCCCATTCTCTCTGAAAGCCCCTGGTTCTCTTCGGTCCCCGTGCTGCTCTTCTCTGCTCTGCTCGTTACGGTTATTCTTATAAAGAGAGCTGCTCCTCTGCATTCCTTCTGCTCGTCTTCCCGTGAGTGTTCTCATCGTATTCTTCGTCCGCCATCCCCGCTGTTGAAGATGCCTGCCACACGCAATCCCGCCATCCCTCAGGCAGAGGAAAACGCCATTCCCCGTGCTGCATGTACGGAGTGTGCGCGACGAAAGCAAAAGGTATTCAATTCACTCACTGTTACCTCCAACATCATACCTGGTTGCCTGCTATCCCGGAGCTCCCATCCAGTCGTTTACTGTATCCCGAGCTGAAGATGTATCTGACCTTCGTAACCTAGTGCAATCGCGAGTGGCCTTGCAATCATTGCCAGAAGCGAAAGGTAGCAGACAAATGCCGGTTCGCCAGTACTGGCCAGCCAGCTGCGGAGAAGGCTGCCAAGGAAAACCTCCGGAAACGCCGCCTCAACCAAGAGCCCAGCCATGACTCAGTCGAGTCTGACTATGAAGAAATCGACAGTGATGGGATCGATGCGCTTGGCTACATGCCCACTCATGTGCTGTATGGCTTGACCTCGCATGATGATGTAGGTACACGCTTCTTATTGAATGTCTCTACCATATCTTAATTCGAAACAGGTCGTCAAGTCTTCATCTCGAGAATTTATCAAGGATCCCCGAACCTTTCCTCAGCTCGAGCGTGCCCTTCAAGTCATCCCTCCGAGGCCTTACACCGGTTAGTTGACCACCAATGAACAGGTCTGCGAATCCTTTCACTAACATCATGTCCAGACACACTCGTCCAGAACTTCCTCAACAATGTCAACTACCACTACTACATCATCTATCCACCATCGTTTCTGGAACAGTATCAGCAATGGTGGGTAGCTCGTAGTGAGAATAGACCACTCGGCGTCCAATGGACCTGTCTCCTTCTCATGGTTTGCGCATGCGCTTCCCAGTACACCGACGTGGAGCTTCAAAGAAAGCTCGAACTCGACCTCGGCGACACGATCCAAAGGCTGACGGAACAATACCACGAGGCTGCTCGTGAACTGAGCAGCACGATTCCGATTGGATACAGCCACATCATCAACGTTCAACAACTCCTGCATTCGTGCTATTGGTTCAAGTCTGAGGCTCGCTTCGTCGAATGTTGGCATGTGTTGTGCTCTGCTATTCGAGAGGCACAGGAATTATGTGCGTTCTCGTATCTTTGATTGCTTCTGGCCTAGAAGGAAAATGACTAACTTTGTCCGAAGCAATGCACCAAGAGTCCAAGGCAGACCCAATGCCCGAGTTTGAGCTGGAAATCCGACGAAGAGTCTGGTGTGTAATGGATACATGGGATTGGTACGACAGACCTTGGCTCGATTGTGATTGTGATGACTTACACCAGTGCAGGCAGATTTCGGCCCTCCTCGGAAGACCTATGATTATCGACCGAGCCGACTGCGATGTCGGGCTTCCCAGCCTTTCCCTCGAGGGAACCCAACACTCCCCATTGACTCACATGAAGATGCAGTCCGGTCTCATCCAAACCCTTTTCGGCCGGTTTGGACTCACCAAGAACGTGACAGCCCCCGAAGATGTCCAAGAGTACCAGGATATCATCAAGAAATGGATCAAGGACTTTCCTCCCCCTTTCGACGTCCACAATCCCGACAGGTCGCTGGATAAGAGCTGCCCTTGGATTGTGCTGCACCGACATTACATTCGCACAATGGCCTTTTCCATGTTGCTGGATCCCATCCGCGCGTTCTTGGCTCGTGCATTCACAGCCAATGCTGATGAGTCTGAGCTGAAGATCCGCAGCAACGGCATAGACTACTGCCTTGAGCTCATGGTCTCACTACGCGGCTTCTTCGACCATGTGTATCCGCGGGACTCGAAGTTCCATTTTGTGTTGTTCTGCATTTTTGACACGTCAACCGTCCTCTGCTCAGCTATTCTGCATGACCAACACCACACATTGTCTCGACGTGAAGATGTCTTCAAGGCTATTGATGATGCGCACGCCATGTTGCAACGCCTTCGGATGGTGACCAAGTCAGCCAGAACTTCCTATGGGATCTTGTCACGAATTGTTCAACGTCTTCCACGCTCCAACGTGACACCAGGGGTGGCGGTTAGCCCCAATGCGAAACGTCTGCGTGCAAATGAAGACACAGACTCTGTTGAAGCAAGCATTTCCGAAGCCAGCCTCGCCGAAGCAAGTGGTGCCGCACCTACCGTTGGGGACTTTGCTGAGCCTGCTCGCCCCCAAGTTCAGGGGATAATTTCGCCGCCCACCACCGCCTCCAATCAGTCCTTGCATTCGCAGAGTTTGCGAACGGTCAACAGTCCTCTTCACTTCCCTCATGTGGATGATGCTCGTGCAGGGGGGTCTCCTGCCGAAGTATCCTCAGCAGGATCGGTCTCTGGCCCTGCAATCGCATTTGCACAAGAAGCTTCGGCATCGAATGTCATGCCTGGTCTCGGTGAGCCTCCTCTTCCGTTTGAAGCATATGGGGCTCCTCCCTCGTATGCGGAATCGCAGGCTCAATCCGACGGTTTCGAAGCCGTGAATTCGAACCCCGAGACTCAGTTGGAAGCTCTGCCGCAAGAGGTCTTTGCCAGCATCTCACAGGACGACATTGGTGAGCTGGCTACACTCTGGCACTACGAATATTTGGACTTCGATTTTATGAGCAACGGGCTGGATGCATTTAGCCCCCCGCCCCTCTGATGCTCAGGAGGCCAGGTTTTGGCAGGGACCAAACCCAACCATCTCTTTTGCGTCTGTCTTGGGTGACATGAATGTGAGAGAGTGTGTTGCTTTTTTGACTTTTTCCTGTTTTTTTTTTTTCCGCTTCTGCGCTTGATCAGTTCACAAGGTGACAAGACTGCAAATTGAGCATGCCGGGTAGATACGAGGAGCTGGCTTAGCGGCCTAAGCGAGGGCCTCAAAGATGCCCAAGGCATGCAGCAGGAGCAGGAAACGGAGTTCATGTTCAGAATTGGGTAAGAGTTTGCATGATTAGCAAGGCGAACGAGTCATTGGTCACGGCCTTTTAGGGCTTTGTTGGCGTACGGTTACGGTAGGCGGATGGTACACGACATGACGAATGATGAAACCCCAAACATGAATAATAATGATGAGTTGGCTGGTTGAAAAGGCGGTAGTTGGTATGGACGAACGGGGGCAAGGGCGCATCTGAGAGAGTGGATGAATTCACATCGACGGTCGCAAGTAAGGAAGATCGCGGGCATCTACATGATGTTCTTTTGCATAACGTCGTGAGGAAGACAAGAAGAAAGACAATGAGATGGAAACCAAGGTGGTAGTGGTAAATTGGTACAAAATCAGCAAAATTTATTAGGAGAGGGGAAGGGAAAGGAATGAAAAAGAAACAGCTATGAGATGAAGTTCTAAAACCCAGCCAAGACACCATAGACTTCATTGATTATAGTAAAAAGATCCATCGCCATTTTATCCAAGACATCAAGAACCGAAGTGCGCAGACGTTCGTGAAAAGCAAGCCAATGCGCAACTCATATCGCATCTTCTCGTGACTTGTGTGTACATGCAACGTAATATATCGTTTCCAGTGCATTAAGGGCCCTGGGAGGCAAAGCCCCGGAGGTTCGGAGGGGCCCGAGACAATCGGAGCTGACCCAAGGGTATCCGTAGATCGATTGGTAGCAAGGGCAGCGAGGGTGACGCTTCAGAGGCATGATGCCTGCGGTAAAGTGGGTGGCCGGACTGCCGGGCTGGGCCTCTTAAACGTTGAAGCCTTGCCTAACCTCAAACAGTGGGTAGATGGGATGAGTAAGCAAGCGTTACCGCCAAATTAACGCGGCCCCCTCAATTCAACCACATCTCATTCATTTTCTCAAGTCGTTCGCCGAGGTTCTTTCTTTCATCGTCTTTGTCGCTCCCTGAGCCATCCACGCATACTCTATATCTTCATACCACATCTTGTCATCAAGGAATCAGCGTCATAAGAGGTCCAGCCCATCAGTCGCCAAGTCGAAGAGACTGGCAATGCGCGTCACTTTGGCTTATGTTGATGCCAATGTCATCGAACCTTGCTTCGGTCTTCGACCCAGCATGTTTCCGCTCGGCGACAAGTAGGTTCAACCTCGGTCCAGGTCTCGTTATCCAAAACGGTCGTTGAATTCGAAGCATCTCGGAACTGAACAACCCCCTCGAGCGGTTGGTGAGCCATCCACGATTTCCCGAGAAGACGACAAACAAAGGAAAGGGGAAAGGGGAAAGGAAAGGAAAAATCCAAACAAACGCAGCAAACGCAAGGAAAAGCATGTTTCTTCTATCCCATCATCCCATCACCAAATCAATATTTGATTGGAGCGGAAATGATGGATGAAACGAGGGGATGGTAGTGGGAGACCGGGCCCGAGTCAATCATCACATTGCTGCCGCTCGGCACGATGCATCCCTCGGCAAATGGCTCGAGGAAAGAAAAGGACCGCCAGGCCGACCAGTGTATCGTCATCTGGCAGTTGAACAGCTTCTAAGTCGGTGTGCTGCCAACGATGGCTACTGGGCATGATCCCCGTTCTCAGTCGTGGTCAAATCACTTGCACAAGAAGACCCGACGCCGGTGAGGGTCTTCGAAGTTTCCTGGTTTTGGTTCTCGAATGCTGGAACAGCAACACGAGAGCCTTGAAAAGTCTCGGCCATGATGACGTCCAACTGCTGGAGCATCACATCACCATCCACATTGCTTGCATCGACATCTGCGATAGACATGCGAGCAAAACTGTTTTCGGGAACATTGGACACGCCACAGCTACGATTGATAGCTTGAGGCGCCTCGTCATTTCCTAGGGCCGAGCCGTGACTAAACATCCGATTTTGTTAGCCAACTTCGATCACAATACGGCGACACGACGAATCAACAGTGCCGATTGAACGAGACGAAAGGAGACTTACGATCTGGCCGATCCCTGTTGCGGACGACACGAAGCCATACGAGCGACGAGACGAACCAACGATCGAGATATGCGAAAAACAGGAAAAGGGATTGTACAAATAGTTTGCTATCCAAAGAGGGAGAAACTTGTCGATGTTGATCAAGCTTCGAACAGAAGGCGACCAACACGACGCGAAAGCCCAGTTGTCCCACACGCAACCTCGTGGAACGCCTTGATGATCCGAGCAGACGTAGAGCAGGCCAATGACTGGACGAGGGATTATGTCCGGCACAGCAGGTTCGAAATCGAGGCGACAATGCACGCTATTGTAGCGAGGAATCCACAGGTTGGAAACACCGTGGAAGTAGCGGCGGAGGAAACGGAAGGGCAAGAGAAGCGGGATAGAAAGTTGAGAGGATGCGTCACCGAGTGGATGTGTGTTGTCTGCAATAAAGGCAGAGTGAAGAGGTTGGAGGAGACGGGCGGGTGGTACTGGGTGTTCTGGGTCCCAGTGCGGGAGGGTCTCCGGAGATAGACGTAAGGTGTTGGATGAGGAAAGATGCAGTTGGTATGAGAGTTGGAAGATGTGCAAGGAGAGAATAGCAGTTGCAGGCTATGGGAACAAGAGCGAGGTGGTACTGGAGACGAGAGGAGGGAAAATGGAGCTTGCGGTCCAGGACGACCCGGGTCTCGCAAGGACTCGAAGCGTGTTGTGTGGTGGTGAATTGGGAATTGCCCAGCTTTAGTCCCCCGCCGTTGTGACGTTGAGGGGCAGTGTTTGCGCTGGTACTTTTTCCTCCGGGCACGGAGTACGGGCAAGGTAAGGGAAGTTGGACAGGTAAGGCAAGGTACCTGACATAGGTGGGTAATATCAAATAATGAAAGAGGAATCTGGACTTGACAGAAGTAAACGAGCCTGCTCAACTGGAGAAAACAAGATTTGAGAGGTGCGGTGACCCTTTTATTAAGTAGGCGTTGCCTCTGGAGGGCGGATGTCTGGTAGTAGGAGTCCAAGACGGAGCTCTCCATCTGAGCATCTGAGTCCGACAGCTTTGCCTGCACCGAGTTGCGACCAGGGGTTCAGGTGGGCAAGCGCAGTGTGTTCCTTCCAATGAACTTTCATCAACCCTGACTTGCTTGTCGAGTTGAGTGGACCTCCCCGACAAAGATTCTGCCAATAACGACGCAGTCAAGCGGGTTGCAAAAACACACCGCACACTTTCGCAGCTTTCCCCATACCAACTCTCACGCGGTTGTACGGTGTATTTTGCGACCGGCCTTACTCGAGCTAAACGCGATGACTGGGTTCGCAGATTCGCAGTACTCTACAGTACCATGAAACTGACCATGGCTAGTGTGAGGCGGCTAGTGGGTACCTAATGCTCATGACATGGATGTCATCAAATGGAAGATCCTTGTTTGGGATGGGAAACGGGAACTGGGCCAGCCGTTACGGAGGGAGCAAAAGTTATGTTACTGTAGCTTCCCCCACAGGTGCGCGCCCCAGTTTTTGGTAGCTGAGCAGTGGAGCAGTGTGCAATTATGGGTGTGTAAGGCAAATCCGTATAAAGATAGAAGCACATAGGTAGATAGTACCTATCAATAAGATCTTTATACTGTAGATTTACCGAACAGGGGCTCCATTTTTGTCATGCGGAACTAACAAAACTTTTGCCTGCTCTCTCCGTACTGAACCTTTCTGACCGTGAAGTGACGTACTCACAGAGTAGGTACTCATATGTCTGGGCCAACCTATGCAGTATGTTGGTAGGTATTTGTACGTACGGGGTACAAGTACGACAGAGGCCTTCTCCAGCCCAAAAGGGGGAGCGGTGCGATGCGAGCATATTACCTACATCCTAACCATGAGCTGCCATTTGATCGATCCAAGCAACCAAGGAAGGTAGGTATTTGCACGGAGTACCGATGAAGATACATAGATGCGACCAACTTTCGTCGGAACCAAGAACGAAAAGTGGAGAGACCGAACGGCTAGCGCCTGCTCCGTCCCGGCGCCCTCAAGGCACTTGCCCGCTCGTCCCGCATCCGGGGGCCTGCCACGACCTCGTCCAGCATCGCCAAATCGCAGCCAGATGGCTTGCTTACCTCTCTTGAGCGTCGGCGTGCTCTGCCCTGCAGTCACCCCCCCTTCCCCGAGGCACAAAGCTAGCTTGGGTTCAAGGTAGGTAATTGGCTCCGTTAATACCGAGTGCGTACTGCTTGCGGGATCGCCGCTCCGCCGGCGCCTCGGGACCCTGCCAATGTGGAGAATTACCGATACAGGTGGTCAGAGGTGTCGTCTTGTGTCTGGACCAAACGTTGACCTAGCGCCGTGACGCAAAAAGCAAAGAATGCGCATCGACAGCAAAGCGGTGCAAGGCATCCAGAGTACATGTTATCCGGAAGCCATCGAGTTTCCCGCGACGCATATAAGGCAACGATCCACTTCGTAGTCCACATAAAGCTTAGACGCGGTTGCCCTGTCGCTTCGCCCCATGACAGCTCCGGGTTCCACATTAATGGAATGGTGATGCAGACTCTTACAACATGTCTTCCCCAGGCCAACAATGGGGTGCCATTGGGCCCTGCTTGAATTACTGGCACTGGGTAACTAGTGGCCTTCAGACCGTAGGGGTCGCCTTATTCCCCCTTGCATTGCAAGCATGAGGTTAGTACGCACACACATGGCCGGGAACCAAGGAAAAAGGTTGAACGGGATCCATGGAGAAGAAGGCGCACCATTTTTCTAGGTGCTCCATACATAAGTTATATCCCGTTTCCTGGCTTATCCATTTCCTACCTTACCCATTTGGACCGTTTGGGGAAGACTGGGACTCTCTCGGCCAACTGGTTCTAGCACCGAGGCACATGCAAGTAAGTCGATCACCACGAATGTCCAAGAAACCACTAGGGTTTGGGGCTCTTTGGCCAACAGGTTTGGTACATGCTCATGGTGCTGTAACGGGTCACTTTGCAGGGCTGAAGCTGATTAATTGCTCCGTACCAGAGCGAGACCTAGCTTTGAATGCCTGGTCGCTTTCTTGCAAAGGATCTGGGAGATCCAGGTTGATGGCAAGGTTGAGACTTGAATGGATAATTGATGGAATGCCGAGAAGCCCTTTCATCGGGGACTGAGGTGGGATAAGACGAGACGAGACGAGACGAGAAGAAGCCCGCGCGCAGCTGGGGGTCAGTGCTCACGAGACAATTCCTGTGTGTCGATGGGTTCGACGGGTGTTGTGAGCGTTATGGGTGTCATGGGTGTTCATGGGTGTGTGTCTATCGACGGTGCCTCTTCTTTTTTCCTTCTTCTCTCGGGGACATGTTTTGGTCTCGCCATGACCCCAAGTGAGATTACCTAGAGATTGATGTGCAAGCTGATTGGACAATGGCTGCCTCCGAGGGCTCAACCGGACAATGGCCGGTGTGCCCCTAGATGGTTCTAGCTTGCCCATTATGCCTGGAGAAAACAATCGCGACAACTCAATCCCATGTTCGGACTGGGGTGCCAACGATTCCCTATTCAAGCCAGGAGTCCCGCACCTGAAGACGTCCAAAAGCAAATAACCAACTATCTATTGTAGGTACCTTACCTAGGTAGGTATGTACGTCATGATAGCAGATGCTCGAGCCTTCATCCTCTAGGAACCATTCGAGAACGCGTTTCGAATACGAGGTCCACCGCCCTAATGTTTCGCCCCGAGTCATCGCCAACAAAAGCAGCAAGAAGACTTTAAACATAACCTCGTGGTCATTTCAACACCGGCCCTCGATGAACCAGAGTGACCCAATTGGGACGATTATGGTTCATCATTTGTTTTAGAGTGTGGTGTAAGTGGTTTCGTCCAGAGTCATTCCAGGTAAAAATAGGTAGTTCAGAGCCCCAACTGCCACCTCTATGCACCAGATGGCATGTGGTCTGGTCCTGAACGAGGAGAGATATCAGCCCCGGTACATCAAGATATTGGTAATGTCGATCATCGACGTCAACGGACTTGTGTCTCCATCACCATGAGGCGCTACCTGGGCAGGTTGATACGTATCACGCAGCAACCTACGAAGCACGTACGGGTAACGGCTTCTCGAAAGACGCGAAACGTGGTACACACTGGCACACCGTAGCTCCAACGGCATCGGATAACTTATTACGGATACGTACCTAGCTGAGCATTGCAATTGCAAGGAAGGCTACGCGACCATGAGGGTGCCGATTGTCGGGTGGACACTTTCAGGAAGCTATCCGCGATCCCGCGGCGCCCAAACCTTGCTAGCCGTAGCGGACTTGAAGGAACGTACTGCGATCCAAGTGGAATGTGTGCCTCACAGTTTGAGGTACCTGGTCTGGAAGGGTCACACTTTTCGATCAGCTCGATTTTCTTTGGCAAGGGTCCCAAGTTTCCCCCGTTTCTCTTTCAACGATCTGAAATGTCCCTCCGTTTTCTTTTGCAAGGATCTCAAATTTCCCTCCATCTTCCTTGACAGGGGTTAAAAAAATGTGTCTCCCTACCCCTTCTCGGACAGAGGTCACAAAATGTGTCTCCCTACCTCTTTCGGACAGATGTCACAAAATGTGTCTCCCTACCTCTTTTCGGACAGATGTCACAAAATGTGTCTCCCTACCTCTTTTCGGACAGAGATCACAAAATGCGTCTCCTACCTCTTTTCGGACAGAGATCACAAAATGTGTCCCTACCTATTCTCGGACAGGGGTCACAAAATATGACCCCTCCATCCGCTTTTACGCATCGGGGAGGGAGTGGAGGGGCATCCGCGGTGTGTGGTAATTTGCTGTCGGACGTGTTGGCCATCATCTTGTGCTAGATCCGATACTGAAGAGCCTTGCAGAGTGGTCATTCTGCTGAGGCGAAAAGAAGAGTTGAAACCGGATCGCCATATCATGGGTACAGACTGGCGTGTTGGTTGCCCTGCAACGGGGAGACAGGGGAAGAGTCCTAGCCTGGCAAATGGAGCTGCAAAAGATTGTTCCCTCACAATTGTGTGAATCACCTTTTCGACTTTTGTCTCCTTACTGGGCACAGGTTTCTGGGTGTTCATACACGAAACGAAGTCGTTGATACTTACTCTCTGCAGATGCCAACGAGGAAGAGGAAACGATGCACAATGAAACGTGCATAGCGCGAAGCTCTGTCAATATGATCCCCCACTGAAAAGAAAGATGCGGAGAATTGACCTAGGTTTCTCCAACAAAAACCTGTCGGGAGCTGCCGCCAGCGGGTAATTTTGAGACGAAGTACGGGGTACATGTACTGTTGAAACGGCTGGTGGCATTGAACATTGGGTGACCAGACTATCGGAGTCATCCGTACGGAGTACTTGTAAAGGCAACGCAGGGAGCTGTGGCTAAGAAAAAAGTCCTAGCCAGGGTAAGACCATCGGCGAGGGTCAAAAGTGTCTACGAAGGGAAAATTGTCGACAGGGGTAAAACCGTCAGCGAGGGGAAAATTGTCGACAAGGGTCAAAAGTGTCTGTGAGGACAAAACCGCAGGCAAGGGTAAAATCGCAGGCAAGGGTAAAACTGTCGACAGGGGTAAAACACCACCATCATTAGGGTCCTGCATTGTTTGATGCGGCTCCTTTGCTGCCTGCATCTACATGTACTGAATAAGGGCTGGTTTCTTCTTGTAGAGGCGGTTGATTGAAGGCTGCCTCGGCTTGTGTCATCCATCTAATGCTATGGGGTACTGAACGTACAAACACTTGCTGGCCTTTTCTGACCGCTTGGAACTCCAGCGGGGGATTTACATAGACTAACACGGAGGTGTCACTACCAGACTGTCTAGCTTAGAAAAAAATAGTGCACAAGACCAAGCGTTCAACCAGATCCCTCCCAAAACAGTACTGCCTACCGAACTATCGTAGGCATATGCAAGAAAGGAAGTGTGTGAGATTAGGAGTGTAAGTTGCTTGGCAATCCACGAGTTGCCTGTTCCATCACTTGAGCACGCATAATCGCGTTGAATCGTTCCTTCATGTAAGAGTACAATACGATAATTAGTGTCGCTAAACCTAGAATGAACAGTTCCATCACTTTGAGAGGTACGTATAACCGCGTCTGATCGTTCGTACATGTACTCTGTGCAGAAGGCGGTGCTTGATTAACTGTGCCTAACCAGAAATGGACCGTACTCTAGGGTACGTCCATTTCTGGTTAGGCGCTATGTCATCGATGCTTCAAAGTCTGTGAGGCGATGCGAAACGTAGACAGTTGCTCTACAGGGTTGCAGGGCTGTCTTTAAAGCTACATGGGCATGTCTATGACAACTGAATGAACAGCAAATGCAGCAATTGGAGAACCGCAATTTGGCACCATCAGAGCCATGTCATAACAAAATGCATCCGTCTGCTTAAATCGTAGATTCAGCCAAAAAATAAATCCTCTGCGCCTGAGGAGGGGCTCGAACCCTCAACCTTACGGTTAAAAGCCGTATGCACTGACCAATTGTGCTACCCAGGCCATCTAACGTGCATTGCGAGCAAAATTTCTCGTCTCAAGTAGCCTGCGCACGACGCCCGAAACTTTGTCAAGCTCTTACACAAGGAATCGTCTAAAACTTTGAACGGAACGCATTGCTATAGGGATGTGTTATTTATGTGATTTTATTCTGCACATGGTTGACTGGGGAAATTGAATGCTCTGCTCTTGAAAATCTGTCCCAAAGTTCATGCTAACGATTCACGTAAAAAAGATCCGTTGAGTTTGCTCAGTTGAGGGTTCCAAGGACTTTAATGTCTTGTAATCAGGGCATGAAAGATCCTACCTTGTCTATCCTTTCTCGAAATAGGCATATATTACATAAACGATTCGCGGCCAGCTAGTCTTTGAATGACGACAATGCTATTTCCATTACACAAACACTCTTGTGTAATGCAAACGAACTGGAATACTAATCCAACGCAACGGAAAGTCTTAGATCTGCAGATCAATCCCTGCGTGTGAAAGGTAATACTATAAGTGGTGTACTTGGAACTGTGTCAAATGCAACGTCTGTGTTGGTCACACTTGGATTCGAGAAGAGCCGCATGTTTGCGACACATCAACAAGTACCCGGGATGAATTTGATATCCGGCCAATGTTCTGTATGTATGCTTAGGACTAGAATCGGCGGATATGGCATGGAATAACGTGGTATAAAGGCGGACGATCACGCAGACTATTGCCCCTGGTTGATTTCAGATAGGGGCCTTTTGGAACTCTAAAGCGACAAGGGTTCAAGGATTCCGGGACATATAACTAGTTCACAAGCTCATAGTGCCTTTGTATTTATTTCTGAATTCTTCTGAATATATTAAAGTCGTGCCATGTACCTCAGGAAAGTCGAAAATACGTACATCGCACAAGACTAGGGCGACACAAGCGCCGACATAAAACCACCTACAAAATACGACCAAGACACATTACATGCATTTTTCCGCCGGCATTTCAATCAACGGATATCCCATGGACTTTGAATCGATCGATCTGGCATGCATCTTTTAAGCATGTAGATGATCGCCGGGTTTAGCCAATGTTCCTTGCATGAGGAACCGAGAAAAAAGCAAAGGGTGGCAAATAGGTACTCGGCGAGTGTCACCCTTTTGTTGAAACGAGGCTTCGGGATGACGAAAACAAAGGCTTCACAAATCTTTACACCCAGACAATCTATCCCGCAAAAGTGCTAGCACCAGGGACTGGGAATTGCCATGTGGTTTTAGAGTTACGACATGTCACAGAGACAAAGAATGCATCTTTTTTATCACGTTACACTACATCACATTCTTCCGAGATGGAATAGTAAAAGAATTGTAAAAAAAGAAGACGTGTCTCGTAAATCCCGAAATTCTACATAACAATTCTGTTGTAATCATGAACCCTTACCCTCACTGACGGCGCCGTTGATGATGTGAAAATCATACAATCTTATACGGAAGAGAAAAAAAAAACATGCTGGCTGGCCCTCATCAATGTTCCCATCAAAGTCGTTTCCCATCGTCCCTCTACCCAAGAAAAAGTATCAAAACTCCCAAGAGAAACAAAAGAAAAGTCTGGTGCTGTGTCATCAAATCGTCGGGATCGCGAGAGCAATCCCCAAGTCAACGCCATGTCGGACGCTCAAGGGGGGACAGGGAGGGGGACGTTTGCTACCCTCGCTATAAGTTTGGATGAGCCGTCCGCATGTGGCGGTCGTAGTTGTCCTTGCGGCTGTAGACGTGGCCGGTGGCTGCTTTGCGGCAGCCCTCGACCATGCAGCGGTAGCCCTCGCCCTTTCTGTGCGTGCGGGCGTGGCGGGTCAGGTCCTTTTGCGTTGCAAAGGCCTTCTCGCAGCCTGGGTAGAGACATGAGAAGTACTTGATGTGGTACTTTTGGTGTTTCCTGGGTCGTGAGTGTTAGCGGAGGGAGGACTTTTGTTTCGTTTCAGCTTGGGTTGTTTGGTTCTGTCAACTTACATCAAGTCTGACTGTCGACGAAAGACTTTACCGCACTGGGTGCAGGGAATGTCTCCTCTTGAGCTGTCGTCGTAGCTCTCACCACCCTTGGAGTAGTTCCACCAGTCCTCTGACGAGCCCGCCGCCGTCGACGAGTTCCCGTCTGACGCCCGTGACGAGCTGGTCCTCACGGCGCCGTCACTGCCCCGTCGCTGCGGGAAGCCGTGGTGGTGGTAGCTGGGGCTGGGCCCGGGATCCCTCCGGCCATGACCATAATAGCCAGCCGAGTCTGGACGGTAGGCATGGTGCCCGCTGCTGCTGCCGCTGCCGCCGCCGCCGTAGCGAGGTTCGGCCTGCATCGAGTCGTACCCTTGGTCAGGATAGCTGGACCAGGAGCCGCCGGCGTGGGCGTAGGCCTGGGAGGTTGGTGTGGCAGACTCGTCTGTCTGCATGGGAGATTGATAGATGCTCATGTTGTTCGAGGTTCTCGGAGTCTGTGTTGAAGGTGTCGTTGATCGAAAGTGTTCAACAACAGGCGGACTAGGAGGGGGATCTGGCTGGAG